>JBBPDI010000005.1:20499576-20513727 GCA_037974545.1 Cucumis variabilis | reverse complement strand
CCATGGTAATCAACAACGATTTCCAGGTAATAATAATTAAAACATGCATTAATCACATACTATTGTTACATAACGATCATAAATCACCTGTGGCGAAGGCAAATTTAATATTAATTATATCACTTTATATATGAAGAAGATCCAATAATTACCTTTGAACACAACACTTGTTTGAACAACCTACTTTGGTTCATTTAACTTTTGTTTTTCTTTTTGCATGTATGTAGGTGATTGCAATGGAAGCAGAAGCATTTGGATTAGGAAAGGCCAAATACTATGTGATATTAGTATTGAGTGCCATAATTTGGCAAGGTTTCTTTTTAGGAGTGATAGGGGTTATTTTCAGCTCCTCATCCTTTTTTTCCGGGATAGTAATCGCCGTCCTATTGCCGGTCACTGAGATTCTTGCCGTTATCACTTTCAATGAGAAGTTTCAAGCCGAAAAAACTATTTCTTTGATACTCAATCTTTGGGGTTTTGTATCTTATTTTTATGGTGAAATTAAACACAACAAGAAAAAGATGAAGTTAGAGCTCCAAAGACGTGCAGAAACAACGACTACTCAAATTACAAACATCTAAATTAAACAAGATTATACCAATTAAACAACCTCCCAGTACTCTTCAGTAAAATCCCTATATATTGATTCTAATATTTCAATATGATCTCTATTATTGTTTGGCCTTTCCCAGTTATCCCAACAAAACGTGAAACTTGGCTGTATTCTCCAATTACTGAAATAAAAAAACTGAGTTAGTTAATTTAGACGTTTGTAATTTGAGTAGTCATTGTTTCTGCACGTCTTTGGAGCTCTAACTTCATCTTTTTCTTGTTGTGTTTAAATTTCACCATAAAAATACGATACAAAACCCCAAAAATTGAGTATCAAAGAAATATTTTTTTCCGCTTGAAGCTTCTCATTGAAAGTGATAACAGCAAGACTCTCAGTGACCGGCAATAGCACGTCGATTACTATATCCTGCAAAACAAAAATGGGGAGCTGAAAATAACCTCAATCACTCCTAAAAAGAAATGGAAAATTGCAAAATATATAAGACAAAATTAGGGATATGTAAAGAATTTTAGGATCAATAGAAGTATAAAATATTCCTAATACACTTGCATGAAAAACTTCTTTTCATCTCTTTTTTTTTTCCAAAACAATGTGAAACATGCTTTCTTCCCAAAACAACGTGAAACATGCTTTGCTTTCTCTCGCCTTTTCTCTCATCTTTCTCTGACTTCTCTCTACTCACTTTCTCCAGAGCTCCCTTGCAATTCATTAGAATTTTGTAACCACTCTTAAACAAACTCTTTTGTTGTTCTAGTACGTGTTTATGTTCTTTTTCTTTACTATAGATAGTCCTCTTGTTTATGTTTAATTTGCTCTCCTTTGTTCTCCTTTTGGTGAAATATAAAGCTTAAATGTATGATCAAAAGTCAAACTAAACAATTTTCTAAGTGATTTAGGGTTGTTGGACACATACTTAGAAAGTCTTTTGGTTATTATTTTGAGATAAATGTGAAAATAACAAAATAACATATAACAATTTGGAAAATAGCAAATTCTAAAAATATTTTGATTTTTAACAAAAACGTTTGAAGTAGATATTTTTTTGACAATTTTTCAACCGTTTTTACCCACTGAAACTCACTTTTGAAGTGTATTTACATATCATTCAGTTTTAAAAAAAAAATATTTATTTTCTCCTTTAATTTATACCAGATTTTCGGATTTGGATTTGTAGGCTTCAAATCAAATTATCAACAATTTATTTTTATTAATAAATATATAATTAGTTATATAATTCATACTCTTTTTGTTATTCATGAAATGATTGATAATATAATTTATATTTGTTGTATGTCTTAAGGTTTGGTTAATTGTTAGTATCATTTTATTATATTATACATATACACAACTTTTTATATTTATCCTTCATATATATGTTTAGTTGGAAGATCCCAAAATTTGAAATTGAAATTGTATCATTCCCTCAAATTTTGCATTTAACAATTATTCCCTATATTATATCAATGTCATTTGATATAATAACTTCACATTAAGATTGTATTTTCCCCCGTAATTATGCATTTAATGATCTTTCCATAAAATGGTTCATTTAACATAATAATAAATTGAAATTAAAACTATCATAGAAGGCTTCATTTAAAGATTCTTCCCTAAAATGATTTTATTTGTTATTTCCTCTATAATTATGATGCATTTAACAAGGAAAGTTTTTCTTAATATCATTGAATCATAATCACCGTCGTTTAGTTAACCAAACTTTATAATAACCAATAGAATTAAGATTTTCCAAATATAGTATAGGTTAAGTATGAATGATGTTATAAACAACAGATTTGGGACACATAAAAGGTAAAACATTTGGTAATCATATATAGTATCATTTGTCTGAGTATAGTATAATATATATATATATATATATATATTCCAAATATAGTGAATATAGTGTATTTTAGCTTAAAAATTGAGACATGATATTGGAAATAGCACGAAAACAGTGTATTTTGCAAACGTTTAAATTTGGTAAATCTTAACTACATTTACTATTTTGTTGCTAGACAAGATTGCAACAACCTCCCCTATAATAATCATAAATATATATATAAGATTTTCAAATTTGTAATATTTTAAATAACTTATTAACAATTTATTAAATAATACATAATATATATTTTTAATAACAATGTGAATTTAAATTTTAATATATATTTTTAATAACAATGCGAATTTAAATTTTAATATATATTTTTAATAACAATGTAAATTTAAATTTTAATATATATTTTTAATAACCATTTGAATTTAAATTTTAGAATTTAATTATGCCTCAATGACATATTTAATTACAATTAGTTGAATGGAGATTGAGAGAGGGGGGGCAGCCGACAAGAAACAAACACAGTGAGAGAAGAATTGAAGAAGAAGTCCATTGTGTCCCCATTTGTTTCCGTCAAATGCTGTAGCAAATTCTTTGATGAATTGAAGAAGAAATGAGTGATTTTTGTTGAATATCATCACTGCATTATTGTTCAATCTGTGTGAAAGTTTGAGAGGTTTTGACCCAAAGAAATTTCGTCAGATTTCATGATTTTTTGCTGGAGCTGATTGAACCATGACTCTCTTCCATATTTATGAAAATTGATTCAAAATCCTGCGAAATTGCCAATAAAGAGAAGAGGAAGATGAATAGGTGAAACTCTCATTTAATGGCAACTTTTCTAATCTTTATATTTTTGGTGGAATTTTGATGTAGCATATGTTATTTCAATTCAATTACAGTGTATTTTGGGTTTAGGTGAACAATTGTATTTTTCATATTAGATAGGGGCGTTTAAGGGATTGTTTCATTTATTTATTTTTCTAATTTTTATGTTTTGCTATTCTAACAATTTAAAATTATTTATGCTATTTTCCCAAAGTAAAACTCATAATTTGCTATTCTTCTTGACAACCCTATTTTTTTTTAACTCATACATACCTTTACTTCCAAAATTTAAATGTTTGATCCAAAATCAATTATATACTTTATTTATTTATTTTGTGATTTAGGGTGATTTCACAAGTTTTTTAATTACTCTTTTTTATCTTTCAAATGCCTTGCAACTTCCAAACTTTAAATGTCTAATCACAGCTCAATTATATGCTTGGTTTATATGATTTATGGTGATTATACACATGTTTTAGAAAGTTTTAGCTACAGTTTTTGTATCTAGTAACTTCTAAACTTTAAATATGTTATATCCCAATTCAAATATTTTCTTGTTTTATATGATGTATGGCGATTTTACACATGTATTAAAAGGTTTTAGCTATACTGATTTTGTATTTAGCAACTTCTAGACTTTGAATGTGTTATATCCCAATTCAATTATATACTTGTTTTATGTGATTTAGGATGATTTTACACATGTTTTAGAAGGATTTTAACTACTATTTCTGTATCTTGTAAGTATCTCGGTAGGATGTCAACCTGTACGGAAAATTTTGAAAACTCAGTGCATTTGTTAAGAAATTGTGGGCTAAAAATGTATGTTTTTGAAAACTCGAAAACGAAACTCTCCTATTATCCCAAAATCTAACCATGGCAGACTCTATCATTTATAAGCTCGTATCAGTGATTTAATCTATCTAGAGACTCATCTAAATTTTGATGTATCTATAGATTCACACATTATAATAAATTTGTTAATATTTGACCCAAACATCATATTTGCAACTTGCAATTGCACACAAAGTTATTTGTAAAAAAATTAACCCAATGTCTTTTTCCTGTTTTGTTGGTTAGAGACTCCACCAAAGTTGACAACCAGCTTCCCCTTCCAATGGTAATATCATAATATGACTGTTTTATATATATATACATACTCTTTTGCACTCTGATTTCTTCAATAATTTTTTCCCTTCAGCCGTGATGAAACCCAAAAACAACTTCGCCTTTTCATATCCTCTTCTTCTTATTTCATTTACTTGTTTCTTTCCAACATTTTGCTTAGCCAATGATACCATCACATCAGAAATTTTCATCAAAGATCCTGCTTCTTTAATTTCTAGTTCCAGTTCCTTTCAATTGGGCTTCTTCACACCTCCTAACTCTACCAGCCGATATGTCGGAATTTGGTACAACAACATTCCTTCACACACAATAGTATGGGTGGCCAACAGAGAGAATCCCCTCAAAGATGCTTCTGGGATTTTCACAATTTCTAAGGATGGAAATCTTGTCGTCTTAGATGGAGACCACACCGTCCTCTGGTCTTCTAATGTTTCCTCTTCTTCCAAAACCAACACAAGCGCTCGTATTTTAGATTCAGGTAACCTTGTTTTGGAAGATAATGCTTCTGGGAACATTTTATGGGAGAGTTTCAAACACCCTTCTGATAAATTCTTGCCTACCATGAAATTCATCACAAACACAAGAACAAAAGAGATGATCAAGCTTACCTCATGGAACACCTCTTCTAATCCATCCACGGGAAATTTTTCTGTAGCACTAGAAGTTGTCAGTATTCCTGAAGCTGTGATTTGGAATAAAGATGACAAAGTTTATTGGCGATCGGGTCCATGGAACGGTCAGTCGTTTATCGGAATACCTGAAATGGACTCTGTTTATCTCTCTGGGTTTAACCTTGTAATCCAAAACCAAGAATACACTTTCTCTGTTCCTCAAAATTACAGTGTTGAAGAATTTGGTTATTTGTTTTTGACCTCGCAAGGGAATTTTGTGCAGTTGTATTGGAATCCTCAAGAGAGAAATTGGAACTTCAATTGGATTGCTATAATGACAGAGTGTGATTACTATGGTACTTGTGGGGCGTTTGGGATTTGTAATCCAAAAGCTTCCCCTATTTGCAGCTGTTTAAAAGGGTTTAAGCCAAAGAACGAAGATGAATGGAATCAAGGAAATTGGGGTGGTGGGTGTGTGAGAAGGACGCCTTTGAAATGCATTAATAACAGTGCTGAAGGAGATGGGTTTCTAACAGTTGAAAGGGTTAAATTGCCATATTTTGTACAGTGGTCTGATTTGGGGTTTACTGAAGATGATTGCAAACAAGAGTGCTTGAACAATTGTTCCTGTAATGCTTATGCATATGAAAATGGCATTCGCTGTATGCTATGGAGTAAAAGTGATTTAATTGATATACAAAAGTTTGAGAGTGGTGAAGCTCCTCTTTACATACGACTGCCATATGCAGAATTAGATAATACAAGTATTTACTCTTCCCTAAGGTTTGACTTTAAATTTTGTTATCATAGATTCCCACATTTTGTAAACAAAAGTTAGAGTAAGAACTGAGGAATCGAATATGACACAAACTTCGAACTCAAGTGTGGGTATATGGATTTGGAATCTCTAACCATTGGATTATATTTTAAATATTTTGATATTGTTTTCAATTGGCAGATAATGGAAAAGATAAGAAATGGATTAGTGTAGCCATTGCGGTACCAGTGACATTTGTCATCTTGATCATCATTGTCATATCATTTTGGTGGAAATATACGACTTGCAGAAAGAAATTAAAAACAACATCTGACGACGAAGGAAAAGGAATTTTGGATCTGTCGAAGGAAGATGATATTGAAGACCTACCTTCTTATGATTATGAGGAGCTAGCAATTGCAACCAACAATTTTGATACAAATAACAAACTTGGGAAAGGTGGATTTGGTTCAGTGTACAAGGTGAGCAGAAATGTTTTTGTATATTAATTAACAAAAAATTATAACAAATAGGACCATTTAAAAAATAAAGAAAAAATATAGAATGATAGAAGCTATCACTAACCGTTGCTACAAATGATAATAACTTATAACATATTTCTCAAATTGCAAGCCATCAGGAGATGACAGCAACTATCATGGCTGCTATCACTATCACTGATAGCTTTGAATTTTGAGAAACTAGAAAGAAAGGTAATTGAACGTATTTTACCAACTTTAGTTCTATTATTTTTTTTCCTTAAATGACGTTTATGCAATTTAGATGCAAAGTTAATAATTACATTAATTAGAAGCAGATGGGGGTTGAGTAAATATTGGTCTGTTTTTCAGGGAAAATTGTCAAATGGACAAGAAATAGCAGTGAAGAAGCTTGAAGGAACCTCCCACCAAGGGTATGGAGAATTTAAAAATGAAGTGACACTGATTTCTAAACTACAACATAGGAATCTTGTGCGTTTGTTTGGGTATTGCATCGAAAGAGAAGAGCAAATGCGAATATATGAGTACATGCCCAATCTAAGTTTGGATGCTTTAATCTTTGGTGAGTTATTTTAATAATAATTGTGTTGGAATTTGTTTTTTCACTTCTGGATTTTTGCTTTAGATCACTTTAGATCAGTAGACGACATTCACTGACCAAAATAATCATCTCTGTGTAGGCTCTTCCAAACATGAAGTACTTTTGAATTGGAGACAGAGATTTAACATTATTGATGGAGTTGCTCGAGTTTTTCTTTATCTTCATAGAGATTCAAGAGTAAAAATCATTCATAGAGATCTTAAAGCAAATAATATTTTGTTAGACCAAGATTTTAACCCTAAAATTTTAGACTTTGGCTTGGCAAGAATTTTGTTTGACAATGAAATCCAAGCGAACACTCAAAGATTTGCTGGAACTTTGTAAGGACACTTTTGATGGAACCATACATTTATAGTAATTAAATTTCATTTCTTTTATGCGTAGCTTTGCTAACTAAAATTTGTGTTTCTGTTTAATTTGTTTATTTTATGAATGCAGTGGATATGTGTCTCCTGAATATGCAATGGAGGGTCTATTTTCAGAAAAGTCGGATGTCTATAGTTTTGGAGTTTTATTGCTTGAAATTATCAGTGGGAGAAAAAATACAGGATTCCAACCCCATGAACAAGCCTCATGCTTATTGGAATTTGTATGTCAGTAAAAACTCTATATTCGTAATCTTCAATGATAATATTCAAATAAATCTCAGTAATTCATACAGTTTTTACTGACTTGGTTTCAGGCATGGACGTTGTGGATGGAGGACAATCTTATTCCTTTAATTGAAGAAGCAATATATGAATCGTGCTACCAACAGGAGATTTTTAGATGCATTCAAGTGGGGCTGTTATGCGTTCAAAAATTTGTAAATGATAGGCCAAATATCTCCACTATTATTTCAATGCTCAATAGTGAAATCTTAGATCTCCCATCTCCAAAGGAACTTGGCTTTGTTGGTAATGGTAGACGGCCATGTGAAAGTAACAGTACAGAATCATCGTCTCAACGAAATTTAAATAAAGATTCTGTAAATAATGTTACACTCACCACAATTGTAGGTCGATAGTCTATTGATCAAGTAAAAAAACTCATTTGTTTTATGTATTATCTAAGTTAATATTGCAACGTTTTTCCTGCTTAAGAATCTTCTCTCTAACATATATAAGATATATATACTAGTCAACATTTGGTTTCTACATATATTATGTTACACATTCCTAATTATAGAACATAAAATTTTTAACAAAAGTTGACATTTTGAAATACCAAATTAGCGTTGGCTTTTATTATTAAAATATTTGTCTTATTCCCTAGTTTGATTAAAAAAAACTTTGCCCCCAAGTTGCAAAAATCACCTCCAAAAAGTCTTCCGCTACAATTACATCCTTTAACTTTTAATGGTATAAATTGAGATCTTAATTTTATACACGCCATAAAATTAGACCCTATAACTTACGTATTAGAATTTATAATAATTAATTAATTGTATTAAGTTTGAAAGGTTTAGAGTAGGGATGAGCATGATAGACTGAAAAATCGAGCCGATCGACCAAAATGAAATCGATTGGTCAAAAAACGATAACACTATATGCTAATTTTAGCTAACCTAGCTTGTTTTTATCTTAATCATTTATTAAATTCATGTTATCCTAATATGTTCATAAAAATAGACAAATTAAGGATGGTAAGGAATTCTTTTTGTAGTTTTTTCTTTTTTTTTCATATGTTCAAAAGAATAAATTCATGTTATTGTCCCACTAATCTCTCATAGGACAATCTTAACAAAGTTGAATTTTTATATGCTCATACATGACATTTGAGTAGTTTGTGTTTTTTTTTTTTTAATATAGTTAAGTTATAAAAGTTGCATCAATTATAACTATCCATATGTTGAGACATCCATCAATTCAAGTGATTAATTGCATCAAGTAGAAATAAAATAACTAATTGTAAGTCAATACATTCATCAATTGAAATGATCAACATATATCAATATGTTTTAACCTCGAATAAGCACTCCTAAACATAGAATAATTTCAATTTCTAATGTGTGCAATATATACAAGTATTATTAATAATAACATATAGTAGCTAATTCAAATATTTCTTTTATTCACACTAGTAACTATCGAGCAAATCTCAATCTCAATATCGATATCGATGATGTGAACAATATTTTAGTTGTCAATCTTTAATAATTCTCAACTTTTTTTTTTTAAAAAAAAATGGTGCATATATATATATATATATATATATATACTAGGTCAAAATGAGTATATATTCAATAAAAAAAAAAGTAGAAGAAAAAATCTACAAATTTGAACACCGAAAAGATCATCAAAATTTTAATATTGACAAGAAAATTTGTCCTATTTGTATGAGAAAAAAATGAAAGCAAAGTCTAATAAAATTAAATGCATTTTTCAATTCCAATTAATTTCCACCATATGGGTTTGGGTTCCAATGGTTCCAATGCTCCACGGGATATACATTCGGGAAAATAATTGAAAATATGCAAACATTGAATAAAAAATTCAAATTAAGTTTTATGAGGTAATTTTGAATTGATTACTTAATTCATCTAAAATATTGCCAAAACCTTAATACAATATTTTAAATAACCATTTTAATTAAAAATGTTATTATTGTTGGTGGATAATTCTATAATGGTTTATGTTACCATGTTGAAATTAGTATTACTTAATATAATATATATCAATGTATTTAAAATCATTTATAAGTCTAGTTTAACTTTCAACTTTATCAATGTCCAGTAGATTTATGAGTTTTCCATTTTGAAATCCAATGTGTTTTAAGTATATATACTTGTTTAAAAAACCGTACCTGTGAATAGCAATTTTAAGAAAATATAGTAATTTTTTAAAAAAATTGCAAATATAGCAAAGTTTATCAGTGCTAGATCAATATTTTCAGTAGAATCTAATGTCTATTATGGTATTCAGTGATAGATTTATATTATTAATAAATTTTAACAATTTTTGTTATATTTACATTTTTTAAAAAATATTACTATACATATTAATGTTAATTGGAATCTAATTATCCTATATTTGTAACTATCCTTTTTATTCTTAATTGATGAATACAAAAGTTTTATTGTTTTTTTATATAATTTTGCTAAAAGAATGGGAAACTTTTGTGAATATTTTAAACATAAAATGAATTTAGTTACGTAGATTAAACTCGTAGTTAATTATAAATTTTAAATTGGATGGAAACCGTTTCAAATAGAAATTTAACATTTATGAAAATTAATTTTGTAGTTTTTTAAAATTTAAATTAATTAGGTTTGATTTTCGTTAGGTACTAACTCCCTTGAGTTTTAAATTTTATAGATGTTTCAATTTTATATTTATTTGACTTTATTTTGTATTAATGAAGAGTTACTAAAGTTGTTAGCTTGAAATATCAATTTATTCTTATTGTGTTGAGTTTTCTCCTTTCTTTCTATATTGAAGTTGACAAGTTGAGTTTAGGTATACAAGAACTGTCATATCCAGATAATTTGATGTTGCAATTCTAGTAGAATTAATCATTGTATGTAGCTATTTACAATTCGTACATAGCAAATAATTGTCTTCAAAACAACATTAATTAGAAGAATTCTTCAATTACATATTAAAGTTTTATTTCAATCGAACTATTCTCTTTTTCTAGATTGAATATTATTACTATGTACATTAGGTATTGTAGATAGTCGAGGGTGTATTTAGTTTTTTTAAGTGTATTTGCTTTTTATAAGTTTTTAATGACCTCTTCCTTTTATATAAAATTGAAATTTTAATTATAATATAGACTAAAATTATGTACACCTCAATTATAGATCCATTATACGGAAACCACACATTCTAATAAACCAACGTATGGTCCAAAGATCTCTAATATTAAAAATACCTTGACATCGTACCAAATGCATTTTATTTATTTTTGGTTAATTATAGTAGTTAGCAATTTTAGAGGTAATATAATTGAATGTATAACAACATTTTAAAAAAATACTTTTCAGACAAATTTGGTTATATTTACATTTTTCTAAAAAATATTACTAAATATATTATACTTAATTGGAATAAAATTGTCATATTATAATTACATTATTAGTTTGCTTGATTTATATATTGAAAATTTTCTTAAAGCATGTTTTCATTTATAAAGATATGTTTATGTTTTTTGAGGTGTATCAATTTGATTTGTTTGCTTTCGGCACTCCAAAAAATAACAAATAAGATAGCTAAAGAAAAAAAAAACTATAAGACCTTTTAATAACATTTTTGAAAATTCTAGCATCCTATATTATTAAAAGTTTGAAACTTTTTTATAGCATTTCTTAGAACTAAAAGAATATGAATATGTGACTTATATGCATATGATGCTATTAAACCATTTGATAGGGTTTTTGATAAAAGCTATAGTATGATTATATAGCTATACTAATGTGGTATCTTTTATGTATAATTGCTTTTTTCAAAATATAATAAAATATATATATATATATAATCCTATAACAATTTTTTTATTGTGGTAATAACCTTTTGATAGCATTTCTTTTTTGCTATATAAATGTTTTATAGCTTCTTCCGATGGCTATAATCATTTTGATCAACAATCATTTGTAAATTAATTAGATTTGGATACATTTAACCTCAAGTAGTCATTAGAAAAAGGATACATATGCATATACACAAAAATAGGTAGTATCAAAATCAGATAGTTTATAGAAATTGTTACTTTTCAGCATAGGAATATAAAGTAACAATCTCAAACAAAATTTTGTGCCAAGATTAATTTCTATCAAAATCAGATAGTTTATAGAAATTGTTACTTTTCTTTTTTTATCAAATTAATGGATAGGTAAAAATTGCCTTCCATGAAATTAGAACTTCAAAATCGATATAAGACTCATCAACTTTATTTGGGTAAGTCTAATATATTTTTCTTTTTTGGTGGCTAAAGATTCAAATATTCAAGGAAACAACGGAGAATATTTTTCCACAAGAACAAAAGAGAAGATCAAGCTTACCTCATGGAGCTCCATCCACAGGAAACTTTTCAGAAGCTGTGAATATTCTTGAAGGTGCGATCTAGAACAATCTCTCCGTTCCTTACAACTACAACATTCAAGATTTTTCTTATTTTACGCAAGGGAATTTGGAGCAAACCAATTGGGATACTAAAAAGAAGCAAAAAATGGAATGTTTATTGTTCGGCTATAAAAACAGAGTGTGATTACTATGGTACTTGTGAGGCATGCATTTGGGATTTGTAATCCAAAAGCGTTTCCAATTTGTAGCTGTTCAAAAGACTTAGGCCAAAGAATGAAGAGGAATGGAATCAAGGTAATTGGAGTGGTGACTGTGCGAGAAGGAGAGACGTCATTGAAATGCATTAATGGCAATGATGAAGAAGATGAGTTTTTAAAAGTTGAAATGGTTATGAAGTGCCTTAATTTGTAGGATGGTCTGCTTTTGATTTTAGGTGATTATTGTTGAAATACGTTGAATTTGCAGTATATGGAGTTAATAAACAATCTTCAACTTTTGTATTTAATATCTAGTTATACGATTTTTACCCAAGGTTTAGAGCAATACATATAAATTCTTTAATCCAGTGGTGCCATTATTGCATATATTTAAAAAAAAAAAATTAACAAACTTGTTTTCCTACTATCTTATGGATGTGGCTAACATACTCTTAATGAACCATGTATGGACCTTTGACGATCTATATACGTTTTTCTTTGTATTGCTTTGTAAAAAGATAAAAGAAATTAATTCATTTACCTTTTTGTCAAAAGTATTTATTGCTAGCCGGATTTTTCTCTCTCCTTCCTTTTTGGACTTTGCAAAAGGGGCAAGGTAAAGTTAATCCTTTTTATTTATGCATTCTTTTTGACATGCAGACGTTTTGTTCTTCCTCTTTCTCTCAAGTTTGAATCAACAATGAAATTGCAAAGTGCCTTTGGAGAGGATGAAGAGAAAACAGAGGGATCGAAATACAGAGATTTTAGAGTGGTTCGACAAAATCGCCTACATCCACTTTAAAGACTATCAGTTTTTATTTCCTTTCACCTTTTACAGAAGTTACAAGATGCAGAGTACAAAATGATAAGTTCTTTTTCTCTTTTCTTTTAAAGTGTAGAAAAAAACTATTTAGTTAGCAATTAGTTCATAACTAATTTTTTTTAACCTCTTGAACTGTTTTGAACAGATCCAAACCGAATGGAAGTTGAGTTCAAAGCTTCTAACAAATTCTCCCTCTTGAACGAAGAACTTCCCTGATAGTCTTCTCTCCAGATATTTATTTTTCAATATGTAAATCTACTACTTTGAGTAGATTTAGGCAATGATTAAACTTAGCTTTAGGTAAAGCCTTAGTTAGGAAATTTGCTGCATTATCTTCTGTGCTGACTTTCTGTATACTTACAGTTCCCTTTTCAATAACATCACGAACAAAAAACATTTTGACATCTATGTGCTTTGTCCTGTCATGATACTGTTGGTTCTTTGTTAGATGGATTGCACTTTGATTGTCACATAGGATTTCTATGCCTTCTTGATCATAACCTAGCTCACAGATCAGGCCTTTTAACCATATAGCTTCTTTTACTGCCTCTGAAACTACTATGAATTCTGCCTCAGTAATTGATAGGGCTACTACTGATTGTAGATTAGATTTCCAGCTAATTAGATATCCTTCCAAGGAAAAAGAGAAACCAGTTAAGGATCTCCTTTTATCAAAGTCTCCTGCAAAATCTGCATCAACGTAGACCTTTAGAAGTACTTTAGGTTCATTAGGGGCTGCATATAGCAAGCCCCTATTTACTGTTCCCACTAGGTATCGAAATACCCATTTAGTATCTTCCCAATGATTTCTCTCAGGGTTTCCCATGTATCTACTAACTAAGCTTGAGCTGTAAGCTAAATCAGGTCTAGTGCAGACCATTAGATACATTAGGCTTCCAGTTGCATTAGAGTAAGGAACATTAGACATAGCTTGTCTTTCAGATGATTCTTTAGGAGAGTCTTTAGCAGACAATTTGAATTGTTGACTCATAGGAGTAGATACTGCCTTAGCATCAGTCAATTAAACTTGTTTAGAATTTTCTTGGTATATTGTTTCTCTGATAGAAATAATTTCCTTTTGTTTCTTTGCCTTGTGATTTCCATTCCTAGGATCCTTTTAGCTGACCCTAAGTCCTTCATTTCAAACTCATTATTCAACTGTTCTTTTATCTCTTTTAGCTTAGTGAAATTTTTACCAGCCAATAGCATGTCATCAATATATAATAGCAGATAGATTAGGCTTCCATCAGTTAGCTTCTTATAGTAAACACAAGGATCATATAGACTTCTAATAA
>JBBPDI010000005.1:20472424-20482844 GCA_037974545.1 Cucumis variabilis | reverse complement strand
CAATATGTTTTGGGCTAATAGTGACATAATGAAGAAGAGAACTATTGGACCAAGAAAATTATATTTATATATATATACCTACAAACATACATATATATATTCTTACTAAACAAAGTGATAGATGTTAGTGAGGGTATTCTAAGTATATTGAAAAAGAGAATGAACGTGGATGAGGTGGGACTGTTATTTAATTTTCTTCTTATTATTATAATAATAATAATAATTATTATTATTATTATTATTGGTTATATTTTCAATTGCAACTTTAAAAGTTGCTATCAAGTAGAATTTCAATCAACAAATTGTTGAGACCAATTAAAGATGCAAATGGATCAAAACATAAACTTTAATGACGCGATAATTGTGATATACTATAAAGTTTTGACCATTTACCATAGAAAATAGTTCTTACTCATTGTAAAGTCATAATAAAAACCTATCGAGTAAAATTCTATTATTATCTTTTAGTTGTAGAAAATTATAACAAACAAATAAAATTAATTAATTTTAGCTAATGGTCTAAATTCGTTGAATAAAACATACTACTAACACATGTATTGAAAATTTATTAAAGATAGATCATACAACTAATAAATATATTAAAAATACATATTTTTGAAATCTAACTAAAAATATATTAAAGATTTCTTAAAGAAACATTTTTGAAATGTAAGTAAATAAATATATTAAAATTTTATGAAAGATAAATATTTTTGGAATCTAATTAAATCAAAATTTAAGAAAATTAGAGAAAGGTTGGTTGAAATCCAGAATTTAAACCTCAATTCAGTTGTAATTTCATAACCGAGAAAAATATATTGTGTTTCAATAATTCAATATTTCACTTTAATTATAAACTCGAGATGCATTGAAGTAAAAAGAACTATTTAGGAAATAGTATTGAAGAAAAATGATGTATCTCAAGACAAGAGGCAAAATGGAAATATTCAAAACGTCTGGCATGTATGAGTTCGTGTGACACACTTTTGTCAAAAAGAAAACTTAATTCACTCCATTTTTTTTTTTTTTTGTCAAAATTCCAACTGTTAAATATCTCAAAAATAAAATTGTGCTTAAGAAAAAAGATTAATTGGGCTTTGAACCAAAGAAGCTCCATTCACATCATCAACCTCCACCAATCCAATCCAATTTATATTTCTATGAAATTTTGAGAAAATTTTGTTATTTTTTTTCTTTATTATTTTATTATTTCACACTAGTTCAATAGAATTGGATGATTTTAGGAGAAATGTTTTATTTTGTTTTTAATTAGGTATAAACACCTCTGTCTTTATTTGGTAAAATTTGGAATGATGAGATGTGAGAATGATGAGGTGACACAAAACTGAAATACATAATAAATCTTACAAAATAAGCAAATCCAATAATTTGGAACTGAGAAAAAATTAGAAAAATGAGACCCACATTCTATTATCAAATAATAATAATCCATATCCCCCTGCTTCAATACATGGCAAACACACACCAGGTTTCTCCATAATACAATTCTCCATATAATGGGACCCAAATTTCCCCTCTTTTGTCCAATCATAAACACATAAATTATACACATTTCTTTAATTTAACAACCAACTTGCACACAAACCAAACCAAACTCCCTCCTCTCAGCTCTGTTATTTTAAACCACTGCCCCAAAGGGATCCAAAGCCCTCATCACAAGAATCTGAATCCAATCCCGGAGATTTGGAGTTGAAAATTATGAAGAACATCAAGTGCGAGCTTTGCGATTGTAGAGCCAATGCGTATTGTGAATCGGACGAATCCAGTTTGTGTTGGAACTGCGATGCTAATGTTCATTCAGCTAATTTCATTGTTGGAAAGCATTCAAGGATTTTGCTTTGCCAAATTTGCCAATCTCCCACTCCTTGGACTGCCACTGGCCCCAAGCTTGGCCCTACTCTTTCTCTTTGTCAATTTTGTGTTGTTCCTCAAAATGTTGCTTCTCTAAGATTTCATCATCAGGATCCTCTCCATTCAGCTGGTTCCTCTACCACCAGAGATTTTGATCATCTTCATCATGGGGATGATGAAGAGAATCAAGTGGTTCCACTGTCACCGCCACCAGTTTCGAGCTAGTTCTTCCTGCTCTTCCATTGTTTCTTCTTCTTTGTTTAGATCTCTCAGTAATAGCACTGTCCCAGGTCACGAAGAAGCTACATCAAATGGATACGAGGTTTTCTCTTTTTTCTTTTTTTTCTAAATATAACAAAAAAAACTAAAATATTTACAAAATATAACAAAATTTCTGATTTTATCATAAACGTTCATAGATGCATTGATAGACACTATAATATACTTTCATGTTTGTCAATATCATTGATGTCAATATCATTGATATCTATTATTGATATTTATTAGTGTCTATCACTATCTGTTCTTGATAGAATTTAAAATGTAATATATTTTGTAAATATTTTGTCTTTAATAATTACTTTTTTTTCTTCTATAATATGGGAAAATGGACTGTGTGTTGCTTGCAAGTGTGAAAAAACAATTCCCAATAATATGCCTCATTTTAGGCTTTCCTTTTTAGTGGGGATCCCATGATTGTTCATGTTCACAATTTTTTTCTTATACGATCTCTTTCTATTATTATAAACTAATTGGTATGGGAAGAGGTTTCAGTTTTTTATGCTATATTATATAAATATAGGACAAGTTATGTAAGTAACGATTTGAGCATTGATCAATATGATATATAGTATTATATAATACAAAAATCAGTAAAACATTAAAAAGTCTATGTCCAGCTACCATTTCAAAAGTTTCTTTTCGGTTTCTCAAAATTAAAAAGTATCAGTGACAATATCATATAGCATCAAAACTGAAACTTCTCCCTACACCAATTAATTTATAATAATATCATTATCAATAGCTTTCAATTTGAGAAATATGTTATCAATTGCTATCGCTAACAACCACTTAAAGGTAGACTTGACATTTTAAAAAAATTTACTAGTTGATTCATCAACACTCGTTATTTTTACAAATATTTTATCACTGTGCTATGTTTTTAATATATTTTCTAAATGGTGTTATTTGCTATATAATTTTTTTATTATATAAATATGAAGTTTTATGTCAAAATTAATGAATAACAAGGTGATCAAAGTAAATTTGGTTTATTAATATTGACATGACTTCCATCTCTTCTAAGGTCAAAAACTCGAAGGTTCAATTCTCCGCTCTACTATACGACTAGATGTGATGGATGGCTTAAATGTTTTACTGCCTTGTAAAAGTTAATAAATTTTTTTTATCTTTTTTAGCTGATTTTTTTTTTAATTCATGAACCAATAATCACATGTAGTTTATTTACTTTAATTTGTTAATAAATATTTTGTGAGTGAATTAAAATGAATTTTAAAATGTTTGATGTAAGACAAGACTAATGGGTTTTCATAAGCATCATAATAATGTATGCCATCTATCATAGTATTAATTTAACATTTGAAATTAAGCATCTCGAGCCAAAAACTTGGGATTATCAATTACATCATCCTATACTAAATTTTCTTAGGGCATAATTAAAAAACAAATAACCATATAACTTATTAAAAAAAATGGATGATATAATTTAAATTATAATTTCGACATCTCCATGTGATCGATGTCTTTCCATTAACATACTTAAACATATTTTAAGTGAGATGATTTAAATAGCAAGTGGATTCCAAATTTTTCATAAAATGATTAATTAGCAAAATAAATATGGAATAAACAAAGAATAATATGTCTTGAATATTAATATGATCTAATGTAATTATAAAAAAAATATAAAAATGAATATAACTAAGATGTAAAATTGACATATACTTAATCTTTTGATATATATAACACTTTACTGCTTTTATAGAACTTTTTTGGAGTTGAATATAAAAAAAATTAGATTGTATCTAGTTTATAGAGGAGTGTTAATATTAATACCTTACTTAGGTTTTTACTTGATGAATAATTAGGTCTCGATCTATATTTAATTATTTAAAATGATATGTTTCAAGTTAATTATGATATTGTCTTTTGAAAAGTTTAAAACCTATTATTAAGGTCTAGATGAAATGCTATCACTAACAATATCATTCTTTTTTATCCAAAGAGAAAACAATATCATTCTCCTACTTAATAAAAAGATTTAAAATTTTAATTTCTTTTATCCTGGATAAGTCTAATATTAATAAAATTGCTTTCATTGAGAGTTGAACTACCTCCCACTTACTAAAGTGGTGCTTAACCAACTGAGCTATGAAAGCTTTAGTGACAACACAACAACATGAAATTTTGAAAACAGAAACCCAACTTCTGAAGTATCTAAGAATGGAGACCATACTAAAATTTACAAGATTCCATATAATTATTTTGGATTTAAATAGTATATATAGTCCTAGATTTCAGGTTGCAAAAATTATCATTTTAGATTCTACAAATATTATCAAATATAATTAGTTGGTGGTTACTGTTAATTTTCTTCTTTGGTATATGGATTAAATCAGTTATTCTTTCGTGGCCATACCTGATTCAAACAATGGCACACGATTGCATGCACAAACACAACAATCAACCAAAAAATTCTTTCCTTTCAAAACACCCCAATTATATTCTCAACAATTTAATTTCCCTCTACAATCATTCCTTCCTTCTTTCTATTTGCTTCCTTCGCTCAAAAAATCCCATTTCTTTCCACACATTCAAAACCCCATTTGTGAAATGCCAAAATGTTTAACATTCTCAAATCCCTCAATTACCAAATCATCCGTTCAAACTCATTAATAACAGCAAGAGAATTGCACAAACGACCGAGACCGATTCCAGTGGCATGGAAAAGGCCAGAAATTGGATGGACAAAGCTGAATTTCGATGGCTCTTCAAAAGGGGAAATAGGACCCGGTGTGGCCAGCATTGGGGGCGTTTTAAGAGACCACAAGGCCCAGTTTTTGTTAGGATATGCAGAGCCCATAGGCAGAGCCAATAGCGCCATGGCTGAACTTACGGCACTTACCAAAGGCTTGGAATTGGTGCTTGAAAATGGGTGGAAGGATGTTTGGGTTGAAGGAGATGCTAAGAGATTGGTGGATCAAATACTAGCTGAAAATAAAGAGGTTAAACGTGTGGAAGCTCGAAGTTATTTTAGGTACATAAAATCTTTAATACTTGATTTTGATAATTGTAAAGTGGGTCATATTTATAGGGAAGGTAATAAAGTTGCTGATAGATTTGCTTCCATTGGTTATCGTCATAAGAAGCTTGAAATTTGGAGGGAACTTCCTCCATTGGAGACTTTGGATATGATGCGCCATGATGCTGAGGGGAAGATTACTTTTAGGAGAAAATAAATATAAAGTAGTTTTCTATAACTTACATTTTGTTTGTTTATGTTATGTGTAACTTCCTTCTTGTTTTTGTTGTCTTTTTCTACGTTTAAGCAAATGAATATGTTCTTGTTAACTTAAAATTGATTGTGTATACATGTAATATTTATGTTGCCTTTGTTTTCTGTCATTGATTTTAGTTTGGTTTGACTTTACTGTCATTGATTTTAGTTTGGTTTGACTTTAATTTCTCTTTTGTTTATTGACTTTGGACAATGTAATCTGAAAAAGTAAATTCAAACTAATACAAATTTTGGTATGAAAATTTAAATAAAACCTATGTTAGTTATGATTAAGTTAAGAGTTATGTTTATATTGACATAATTATTCAAATACTTAATTTGGTTTGGTTTATTGATAATTTAATTTGTTCAGGACAATATCAAAAATCTTCACATTATTAATTTGATGATTGAATTTATATTGTCCACTTTTGATTCAAAGCCTTCACTTCGACTACACTTCGACTACTACAAACATTAGCTTAGGAAAGAAAAGCACATAAATTTCTAGCTAAAATTTAAAAATCAAATACTAGTTATTTTTTTCTTCAAATTTTGGCTGACTTTTTCTTGAAACCAAAGAAATAAATACCCATAAATAGAAGTAGTGTTTAGAAGTAATATTTAAAAATATATATATATATATATATATATATATTCAAGTTTGGTTCTGACGTTTTTCAAACTAGAGAAAAAAAATTAGGAGTGTTTTATAAGTTTAAATATTAGAAGCTGACTAATTATCAAATTTGGTATACACTTGAATTTTAATTTATAAGATTTTAGTTTATATAAGTTTAATTCTAAGTTTGAGAGTATAACGGCTATCTCTTTCGAAATTTGTCCTATACACAATCATTTTTATAACTAAAATAAACGGAAACATAAACTCAAACATTATTGATGCTAAAATGTTAAGTTTAAAAAAATTCAAAATATAATGCTACCAAATCAAAATATCATAAACATCGGTCTTAGACAACTCAACTTGAATGATATTCACTTCTTAATTCTTTTATGTTTTAACTTTTTATCAAGAAAAAGAAAGAAAGAAAAAACTATATCTACTGTAATGGATGACATTTTAGAAATAAGAATATATAGCAACATTTAAAAATATTTGCAAATATAGCAAAATTATCATGGTCTATCAATGATAGATAAACATTTGCAACATGATTTATCGATGATAAACTTCTATCATTAATACAATTTGACAAATTTTGCTATATTTACAAATTTTTAAAAATATTGTTATATACTTAATTATTTTGAATCTAATTGTTAAATTTGCAACTATTCCTAAATTGTCTTTTTATTATTTTTACTAGCATTATCGTGTAAATATATGTGTGATAAAAGTAAAATTTTAAAATCAGCCTAGACTTCTTACTTTTGCAAAAATAACAAAAACTAACTTAATTCCTAAAATATAAATAAACTATGAATTAATTAATACACACTCGATATATTGGATATGTACACTTGACATCCTTGATACATTTTATTTCATACACTAAAAAATATCATATCCACGTTATAAATTTTCACCCAGTGGAGTTCCTTTATATTAAACTCAAATTAGTTATTCAACTATTTCGTTTATTATTTGTCCTCCAAATCAGAGACTTCCACATTTTCTGTCAAATATTTTCTTCCATCGTAAAAGACTTTTTCACCTCTAAACGTTCACTTACTAAGTAAATTGTCTTAAGAAAGGCAACCTAAAGTGGTTGGACTTAAATTACATCTTGTAAACAAAAGGCCTGTTTGAAATTACTTTTAAAAAAATGTTTTCTAAAAGATACATTTTCATTTAAACATTTTTTTTTAAACTTCTTAAAAGAAAGTCACGTGTGTTTAGAAACTTTTTTTTAAAAAAAGTATTCTTAAGTAAAAATTTGTTTGATTTGTAATTGAGTAGAAGATCTAATTATATAATAAAATTTGTTGATAGAGATTTTGATAGAAGTTCGACAATGATCATCAAGGATGGTGGTTTGAGGTGGTCAGGAACAGTCACTATAAAATGTGAATCAAAGATTGACGACAGTGGTCATTGGAAGTTAAACGAAGACGATCACAAAAAAATAGTTGTTGACAGTTGATGATAACAGTCACAGAAAAACAATTAACAAAAGTTGACCAATAACGTTACCATAAAATAATTGACAAAAATAAGCCAAAAACGGTCACATAAAAATGACCAACAAAAGTTGATAGACAATGACAAAAAAAAGGGTGAAAGAAAGTTAACCAACAACAACTAGACAGAAATGGTTGTCAAGGGTTAGTTTGTGAGGATAGTTGAAAGTGTTGGTTGAATTGTTTCATAAAACTAACTATTAAACACACAAAATTTATTTTTCTAAAAGTTAATTTAAGATATTTTATCCTAAACCACGTTATTTTATATTTTTATTTTTTCAAAATTTTGTGATTGCCAAAAGCATGATCTTTTTCTTCCAAAACAATTTTTTTTCTTTAATTTATTCCTTTAAAAATTCAATCCAAGCACACCTAACTAAAATTTACTAAAATTTTGTTTTTATGATTCTACATATATTCTCTATAAATTTTTGTTTTTATGATTCTACGTATATTCTCTATAAATTTTTTACTAAAATTTTGTTCTATGCGTATCGTTTAGATTTAGCTATTCTTTCATGTTTAGATAGTCAAATCTGAATAATTTTTTTCAGTCAAATCTAAATAATTTTTTTAGGTAATCAAATTTAAATTTAAAATTATATTGATAAATAGTGGTTGTTACAATATCAGTTTTTTTTTATTTTTACTATGATCTTTTAAATGATCTTTTATATTTGATAGAACAAAAAAAAAGATGAGGATGAAAAGGAAAAAAAGTTACGGTAGAAAGAGATAGAATGAAAGAACAAAACTCAGCACAAGAGAGAAAAAAGCAAAAAAGATTAAAAAAAACAAAAAAAAAAACATGAAAATTAAGATTTCATTACTTTTTTTCAAATATTAAAAAATGTTCAATTTCATGGCTTTTTCACAAATATTTAATTTTGAACTTCTAATACAAATATTTAATTTTGAACTTTTAATTTTAAAACACGATGAGTTAAAGTTGAAATATAAATTTACTAAATTAACCTAGTATGAGTTCAAGTGACAATAAGTCCTAAAGTTCAAACATAAATTAACCTACGGAGAAAGAATGGTTATTAGATCCGAATTAATAGAACAGTATTAAACCATTTCTATAACGTTAATAACACAGTAATTAACGGTAGAAAATTATTTAGAAAAAGCGACAAAAATACCACTTCTCTATTTTTGGCCTACAGTGCTCTTAATTGGTGTCTACCCCTCCCCATGTTTCCAACCCAAAGAACAAACCCCACTTTAAACTTTGCCACCAAAACTTGGAAGAAATTCAAAAACAAGAGTACAACTCTAACTAAGCTTCTGGCACCATACAAACAAAGTAGTACAAATCTAACTTTACCAAAAACCAAAACTCTTCAAATCAAATGTTTCATTTACCCTTTATTAAAAATAATCAATAAGAATGTGGATAGTACAATTCAATACAACCAACTACTTTTTTCACTTGTACCGCAGACTTCATCCACCATCTCTTATAAATACACACAAACTATTTTTAGTCAACAGAAGGAAGCGATGATGATCAAAACCAGATTGAAAGATACGTCATTGAGTGCAGCGTTGATGTCTAAACTTGTTTCATAATCCAACTTTTCCCATCAGCGCTTCATTCAATCACGTTTCTTCCTTCATTCTAGCTCAGCCTTTTCCATTATAATTTTTTCTTTTTTTAATCTAAGGGAAGTTTGAGATATTACTCAATTACTTTGTTTGAACAGAACAGAAACATGGGAGGAACTAACGATTTATTTATTGCAGGTGTGTTGTTTATGGGGGAAACAGCAGGAGAATACCTAAATCTACTAAGTAGAAAAAAAGTTGAGGGTATGGTATCAACATACAAAGTGTGGTACGGAATACGGATATGTTACATATATCAGCGCTTCTTGGATGCAGGTTGCTTCTGGGAATTGAAGTAGACTGCGGCAACAGGAAGTCCGAGGGCATTCTGTGCGGCGAATTGTCGAGTTCTGAAATTGCTGCGGGTGGTGGGTGGCCGGAGCCTTCCGCCGAGAGGGTTGTTTTGTTTGAAAATGACAAATACATATCGGTGAATTCCTGTTGGAGGCTGGGGACCCATGTACTGCACCACCTCTTTTCCTGTTTTCATCACATACAAGAAATGAAGAAAAACAGGGTATAAGATATAAATTGTTATAATTTTGAGAAATGTATTAAGTTTTTGGATTTTAGTTTCCTAAACTTAGGCCTATAAACACCTTTTCAATAAGAAAAATTTTACTCATCAGTTGCATACTTTGTACTAATGTTTTCAAAAGTCAAACCAAATTTTGTAAGCTTATAGAAGAGGTAGAAATATTAGCCAGATTCCAAAAGCTTTTTTTTTTTTTTTCTTTTTCAAAAGACTCCTAAAACTTAGCTAGATATAAAACTTTGAAAACCTAATGAAAGAAAGAAGAATTTGTAAACTTAAAATTTTGGTTTTGTTTTTTACGTCTTCAAATTATAACCATACGAGGATGAAGTATGTTAAAACAAAAGTCCTTGCATTTGGTATAGCTATTTTAATTAATACTTCAGTGTATTAACTCCTTTTGTAAAAAAATTGTAAATATAGAAATAATTATTTGTACCTGTGATGAAGTATATCGATAACCAACCTGATCCTAAATTTTATTATATATGTAAATTCTCTTTCGTCAAGTTATTTTTCATCTAGTGATTGTTATATTTTCAAGCATCACAAAAGGTCTTAATTTTCAAAACAGGTAGGGCTACAATTTTAAAATGGATGTCAAAAACCAAAGAAAATAAAACTAAGAGATGGATGTAGAGTTTTGTTGGAAAAACAATGGATGACGATCAAAATATAAATTGCTGCGCCGTGATGAATCACTGCCCTGAAAGCAAATTCGGCCAGACCGTGGTGCT
>JBBPDI010000005.1:20435845-20446523 GCA_037974545.1 Cucumis variabilis | reverse complement strand
TACATTTTGGTTGTATTGTCTAGTTGTAATATATGTGTCTCAATGATTAATTCATATATACTTTTTTAATCAGTAGGCTTTGTTTAATTAAAAGGTGTTTTTAAATTAGAACAGAGACAAAATTAGAACCGATTATGAATTGTTTTTAAGGGTACTGAGATTTGATATTGCATGAGAGGTTGTCTTAATGAAGACTTAGGTTCTTTTCTATGTTGAATGCGCCAAAAAAAATGTGTGCAATATATGTAAATCTGCATCAAATTTGTACTTGTTTAACATTTTACACCAGAAAAGTTAAAGATGTTAGAATGTTTATAAGATATATGTGTGTGTTATTTCTTTAATTGTAGGTTAATTTTGAAATAAAATTATTTGTTATTTGATAATATTATTATAAATGATTGAGATTAGAGGATTGATTCCCTCTACGACTCTATCTACGTATATATAATAATATAAAAATATAATAATATTCTTTTGTTTATTTAATTCGTTACGCCATAATAGGTGCAAAAAGAGACTTGATCATTGTAGAAAGCATATGTATATGTTTTATTATTATTATTGCTATGGTGATTTGAATTGGCTTTTATTTTCAATATATGAAACATAAAATTTAAGTGATAGATAGAGTAATAATATAGATAGACACTAAATGTTTTAACATATTTATTTACATTCAAATACATATCCACATGCTATAAAAATAGAGTAGGGGCATCAACACTTAAAACTTATTACCCTTGAAGAAGAAAATATGATTGGAGAGATTAGTGTGTATGTGGAATAACACATAGATGATAAAAGAAAAATATGACTTTTATACAGTGAAGCACCTACAATAATAATATAGAGGAGATTAGAGTTGATTGTTTAGTGTCAGAACTTTATTTTATTAAAAAAAGAAGAAAAAATAGATCTCTGAAGAATAAGAGTTGTTTAATTTTATTTTAAATAAAATAAAATTAAGAGCTACACCATTTGGAAAGTCATGTGATTTCAGGAGAACCCCTAAAGAAGGGCCAACACTGTGGCCCAGAGTAAAGTGGTCTGAACCAATTATTATGGCCCATATTTGACTCAATCAAACATTCCTTTACACATTTCTTTCTTTCACAAAATACCTAAATTTACTAACAAAATTTAAAATTTATTATCTTATCCTTATCATAATTATTAATTATATATATTTTTAAATTAAATTCAAATTATTTTTTATTTTTAATTATTTTTCTTATTTATGCTATTAATTAATGTACAACTTTATTATAAAAATAGTTTAGAAATAGTTTATTAATTAAATATAAAATAAAATCTTTTCTAATATGAAAGAATTTAATAATTAAATATGATCGTATATTATTATTATCCTCACCACATTAAGAATCTGAGAAATTTTATCTGGCACTGGTAACTACTTCTTCATCCTTCAATTTCAGTATTTTCTTCTATCAATTCCGGTGTCTTTAATTTCGTTCTTCATCGTTTCCTATTTGGTCTTTAGTTTATTTCGTTCTTTCATTCTCATTAAACTTTCGGTTAGTTGTATTCCTCAATTCCTCGCAATTTTCGTCAGTCCATTACATCATATTTTACCTAGAACGTTTTTACTTTTTATTTCATAATATTGCTTACACATATATAACACTTCATATATAAGTATATATATAATGACATATAGTAACACATCCAATCTTTTTCCTTCAATAATTTTTTTTGTTATTTTATTTATCATATATAGTAATATAAAGTTGTTAGTCATATAAACATTTATATTTTAAATATACTGTAAACTACATAATTCTGACAGAATTTGGATTTAAAATATATGTTTTATAGTAAATATTATTGTTACTTTACATAGAACGTTTTAACTTTTTATTTTATTATATTGTTTACACATATATACCATTTCATATGTATAATAAGACATCTAGTGACATACAGTAAGATGTCTGAATTTGGCTTTAAAATATATATTTATATAGTAAACAATAATAAAAGAATAGTAAACTACACATTCTCAATATATCTATAATATGCAGTGAGAATATCATACATACATATTCTCACTTTATATATATTTTAAATGAACAATATATACTATAATATACACGTAATCACTATTGTTTCAAAGATAAATTATTATTTATTACATATAATATGAATATTTGAAATAAAATACATAAACCAATTTAACAAAATTGATAACATAATCTTTCATTCATAAAATATACAATGTATTGTTTCATATATACTATTCATAAATCAATTTAACATCAAACCATTTTTTCATACAACTCCCAAGATCTTCAATTCTTTCATCAAAGTCCCTACATCGCAAACATATTCAGTTTTCCTCAACTTTACATATACTAGAGATCTAATGTTTTAATGGCATATATTACATATACTCATCATAATTTTTTTCCATTCATGTTTTTGTAAACTTAAACAATTTTCATACATAACCACTATTGTTTCAAACATAACACATTATTTATTACATAAGATATGAATATTTAAATAAAATACATATACCAATTGATATAAGAACTTTTCATTCATAAAATATAGATCGTATTATTCAATATATACTATAATTACGTGAAACATAACATGTGAAAAATAATGCAAAATGAAAAAAAGAATATACGAAGAGAGAGATTGGAAAGTGAGAAAGAGATCGGAAGGAAATTTTTTTTTAACAAAATCACAACAAAAAAAATAATAGACAATTTTTATTATAATATTACAATAATAAAATTAATCACTGACCATATTTACATAAATATCTAATAAATGCAAATTTTAATCATGGTCTACTTTCCTTCTTTATTTTCTATTTTTTAATATATTATTAATAATAAAGATGTGGAAATTGGTCATTTTGGTCCTATATTTGTGTAAAATATTAGTCAATTTAAAATATTTTTAAAAGATTTGAAAATTTTGAATTATCTTGTAATAAGATATACCATTTTAAGTGATCTGATCAAAGACCCTATTTCTTTCTTATTATCAATCACACATGACCAACTAATTAAAGAGAGCAAAAGTTACACCCCTCCAGAATTTTGAAAATAGATCCCAGAGTGAATTTTCTTTACTTTTATTAAAATTGTTAATGAGGTGGAGTAAAGTTATTGTATTTTCTGATCTATTTTTCAAAAATGTTACATTATTTATTTTACATTTTCTGGGCCCCACCTTATGGATATAATATTCTAATTTAATACAAGTATCTAAAATCCAATTTGGCTAAAAGTGTAATTTAGATTAGTATGTAGAGTTATAAATTTAGAGCTAACATTCAAGACTTGATGTGTAAAGATTAATGGATGATTTGGAGCTGTTAATAAACAACATAGGATATTATTAATATTGGTTGTTATATAAATAAATGAAAAGGATTGATTAGGACAACAATTCTTCATATTTTACAACAGCACTCATTTTCCTCATATTTTTTAATAAAGTTCATAATTAATAATTAACATCTATTTGGAAATCTTATTTTGCTAATGTTGTTTAGTCATTTAAATTTTACTTTATTTAATAGATAAATATGGCCTTCTTGTGGATTAACATTATTACGACAATGACAACAAAGAACAGAAGAAAAAAGACACAGGAAGGTGTAAAGATTAATGGATGTTTTGGAGCTGTTAATATCGCAATCTAATCTGATCATTTCTGTTTTTTCTTCTCTTTTCTTCCTTTTCTGGATTTTAATGATTCTGTTCTGAATAGAGTCCAAATTCCATACCAATCGCTAACCAAATTACAAGTTTAGGATATGGTTTGTTTTTGCTCAAGTTAAGAAACAATAATGTCTCATAAGTTTTTATGATTTGATTAATGAATTTTAAAAAGTATCATTCTATCATCATTCATTGGCATAACTTTGATCCAATTCAATGCTAATATTTGCGCACATGAGTTCAAAAATAAATTTAATTTCACTCAAACGCTTGTTCGCCTAAAAGACTATATCAATAAATCAACAAAGCACAAACCCTAATTAATTAAGATCCGTAAAGTCTATATAAGAAAAGCTTTTTAAGTCTTTAGGTAGATTGAAGAAGTTTAAAAAACAAAGACTACCACAAATTTGACTTCTTTTATTTATGTGTAAAACACGGAAAAAAATGTTTATCTTAATGCTCTTTGTCCATCAATTAAGCGGACACCAAGTCCAACTATACTAGTACATACAAGTGTATATCAGTTGAGCTAAGTTCATGTTGGTTAGCTTCTACAAATTTTAAAAACTCTAAATTACGAATTTTCAATTCAACTCATTAAAGTTGAACTCAATAACTAATTTAATTTTGATAAAACCATTTATTTCAATCTAATTATAATTACAACGGTCAACTTTTACAAAATTAATATTGTATTAATAGAAAGTAACAATTGAAAAAAAAAATTAGTAAATATTTAAGAATATTATTAATACATATTGTGTTTTCTGAGTGCGTTAACGAGGGTTCGAATTTCGTGTTTCGTGGAAAATAGTTTTTCTTGATGGGCAATCAAGATATCATTTTTCTTGATCGGCCTTGTCCATAATCTTATCCTAAACCCAAAATAATAAATTTTTTTCTTAATTGGCAATGTCGATCAATATATCATTTTTCTCAATGAACTTTGTCCATGATTTTTTTTTTTGTCTTTATCCATCAACAAACCCTAAACCCATCAAGAAATCCAAAAATATATTAATTTTTTTTCAATGATGACCATTACAAATCAAGAAAATCCATCCTTTGATGGGCCTCGTCCTTCAAGAAAACCTAGCTAACTTGATGGATATTGTCAGTCAACTAATATATTATCATTGATGTTTATTGTCTATTGAGAAATAGTTTTCTTGACATTTGTGGACCATCAACAAAACTAAGGGAACTTTATCTATCAAGAAAATCAAGAATCCACATTCGTTTTACGTTTTTTTTGTATTTCTTCAATAAAATAAGGGAACTTTTCTTAACGTACATGACCGTCAAGATAAACATGGTATCAAGAAAAATGTTTTTCTTAATAATCCTTTGTCGGGACCATGTGCATCAAGAAATCAAAATTGGTGTGCATCAAGAAAGACCAAATGTAACACCTCAAACTATTAAGTTAATTTTTATTTTTATTTATTTATTTATTTTGGATTTTGGGTGTTATGTGTGAAATTGTTTGATTTTGGAATGTTAGGTGATGAATTTTGAAATTTGAAATTTTATTATTAAACTTTCAAATTTTGGACTGGTGTGTTGGTGAATCCAAATGTGTAAAGTTAGAAGTGTTGTGAGTAAGCATTGTTATGTGTTTATATAAAGTATGGAAGTATGAAGATAATTATACCATGATATAATATTGGTTATTAAGAGAAATATATTATATTTTTTTTTTATTGAGAAGAAAGAGAAGAAAAATTAAAGGTGATGGAATATGTGGTTAATGAAAAGAGAGAGGACATTAATTAGAATAGTAGGAGGAAAAGGAAAAAAAAAAAGGAATAAGATGAGTATTTTGGGAAAAGTAAATAATAATAATAATGGTATTATTATTATTATTGTATTTATTTAAGGCCACTCGTGAAGCGTGCCAAGCAACACTATTCATCTTTCCCTTCAACCCTAAGCGCCTCGTCACTGTTCACCTCCATCGACCGCAAACGCCACGACGATGACCGGTCCGACGAAGCTCGTTCTCCCCGTTGGTCTCCGTCCGACGTCTCCGTTGGATCTTGTTAAGTCACACGTCTCTCTCCGTCGAAGCCTGTCCCCTCGTCAAGACGTACGTTCGCGTGCCACCGCTAGCCCTCGTTGACGGTGTCTCCATCGGGTTCCTCCTCCGTCGAGTCACACACACCCAACCGCCGATCGATTTCGTCAGTCGCTGGCAAAATGCTATTTCGCCACTACAAGCTACCCGAGCTGGTTTCATCTCCACAAGCCGCACCCGAGCCGATCTCTTCTCCACGAGCCGCGCGCCCGAGCCATTTCATGTTGTGAGCCATTTTTGTGTGAGTTAATTTGTTGATAATTTTGGTTGGGTTTGGCACCCCCATTGCTCACTTTTGTCCCAAATAAGTTAAGTTATAGATCTAAGTAAATTTATGTGCTTGAAGGTTCAAGCATAATTGAGGTACTGAAGTTATGAATTCTTCCAATTTAGATTGTGTGGGATTTCAACCATAATCTTGGGGGTAAGTTGGATAAGCTTGGTTGCTAATTATACAGTAGGGGTAATAGCAAAATTATTAATTTTTAAATTGTGTTCATGGTTAGGATTGAGTAGTGGAAGAACCTGACTGACCAGGAAATTGTGATATTTTTAGCAAAACTCCAGGTAAGAGACTTTTTCCTATATTTTGAGATAACCATTTTATGGTTGAGATACTATATCATACAATATCCCTATTACAGAATATGATTGATTATGTTACTTTGATTTGTGTCTGATTGAGCTAATGTGTGATGTGATGTTGAGCATGTATTGGCTATAGTGTTATGTTATGCTTGATTGTTAGGGTCGTACCATATGGGTGGACCTTGGGGTCACCACTTATGTATGCCTGTGTGGCTAGTTTGAGATGTGATTCGACGGGATCACGTACAATCCGACTCTCCTTTAGGGTGGTTCCTTTGGAATCACCGAGAGCCCAAAGGTGTCTCAGTGGGACCACTAGATAGTGTGCGTTCGGGAGCACAATAGAATGTGGTACTGTATTACATGACTCTAACGAAAGGCTAACAGACACGTAATGAGACAAATAGCGGGTCTCTTACTGGGTATAAATTATACTCACTCTCTTAATGTTTTATTTTCCAGGTAAGGGTAAAGGCAAGGGTAAGATGACGAATGATCAGAAGTGACTGTGGTTCGCTATAGGGAACAGTATCAGTTCTTTTTCGCATTTAAATTTCAGTAGTTACGTTTTCATAAGTTGTTTCAAACTCAAGTTTAATTATTTTTAAGTATTTCCATTTGTTTTTGGGCTCAAACTAGTATTTTGACTTGTCATATGACAATTGAATTATATTGTTTCGTTTTCCATTTAGATATTTTATGATTTCTTTAGCTAATTTCTAAAGAAAAAAAATGTTTGACTAAATTTTAATATTTACTCCTCTTGGGAAAAAAAGTATGGTTAAAAGGTAATGTCACCAGCTAGTGGACAGTTGGGGGCGTTACACCAAATTTATAGTAGTAAAATTCTAAATCTTCAAAAGCTCTCAAATTCTTAAGATTTAAGTCAAACTTGAAAATAAAAATACATAACTATGAGAAGATTCTCTAAGCTTTTGAAGACTATAGTCATTTGAACATAGAAATATATTATTTCAAGACTTCATCTTTAAAGAATGTTCACGTGCTCTACTTGCTTAAATCAAGCATATACATTTCACATAGAGAATTAGATGATAAAATAATAGAGATGGAGCTGCATCTGCATCTACATCCTCATGTGTTACTTTAGGTTACATAAAAGAGAAGGTGAGAATTTTTTTAGTTTGTTATTTTAATTATTGGTAATAATAATGCTGAAGCAATGCCCCAGTTGGTCCTATACATGTGACCCGCTATCAGGAAAAGAATTGCAATAACTAAATGATGGTGTGCAATATCGATTAACCATAGACCCCTCGTCACTGGATCTACCCTCCGCGAAAAGTATGAAATTCCACATATCACTATAGGAAATTGGACATTTCCCGACGCATGGGTACGTCGAAAAAATGGACAAAAAATTCGAGAGTGGGTCTTCCGACGCATAATCCAACGTCGGAAACCACGTCGGTGGATATGTGTCAGGAGAACCATTCCCAATGCATCTACAACGTGTGTTGGGAATTCCTATATCCTGACGTTGGATTTGCAACGTTGTGTTGGCATCGGGGGTTCCTAATTCCTGATGCAGCAACGACGTCAAAAGTTCCTAATTCTCAACGCATATCAACGGCGTCGAGCGACGTTGCATCGCTAAAAGGAATCCTGATGCATCTTCAGATGCGTCGGCAATTAGGCTTATTTCTGACTCATGGGATGCGTCGAGAATTAATTTATATTAATTTTTTAAAAAATATTTTATCATTATTAATTATTTATTTATTTTATTTATTTTTCAATATTCGATTTTGATGTAATTTAAATTAAAACCGAACAACGAAAATAGTCAAAACTAAAATTTCATTAGAATTACATCAATATAAAAAAAAGTTCAAACAAGAAAGCAATACAAAGAAGCAAGATAATTAACTACGAACAACTTAAAGTAATAAAGCAAGAAAGCTGCGGACGCCTCACGATCCTCCTCCATGTGCCCGACTCAATTCTTCAATCTTCCTTATCATTTCTTCCATTTGTCTAGACTGCATCTCGGAGAACCTTCTCTGCTCTTCAATCATGCGTCTGGTTTCTTGAAGCTCAAGTTGTTGTTGCTCAATGAGGATTGCATTAGCTTCTTCGATCGCTGTAGAATGTGAAGAACATGTGGAAGAACTGCTACTTGCACTGTGGTGAGACTTGGGCCTAGGTAGCTAACCAAGACCTTTTGAGTAACCTGGACGCTTACCCAAAATGATCTCACAAATATCATCATCAGAAAGTGGCTGAGAACCCTTTGGGGTATGCTGGGACTGAAGTGCCAGCATTTGACCCTACAAGAAATAAAATTTTATGTAAGTTATGAGAGAAGGGTTAAGTACATAATTTAGACAAAATAAAGTTCAAACTAACATGCACATCCGCAGCTGCAGGCGAAATGAATTCTCCACTCCGAGCGTGAGTTTCTCTGAATAATTCAAGTTGGTCGACTGGGAAACCTCGTTCCTCAGCAAGGTCATGCTGTCATTATAGAAACGACTTCGACCCACTACTATGACTGTAAGGCTGCTTCTGCCTAGCAGCTTTATTCGTCCGTGATTGCTCCTGCATGAAAAATATTTGTTAAGAGTACACACGTCCCTTAAGAAAATGAAGTAAAATAACACCTATCATTTTCATTCGTAAATCTTACCTGAAGTGCACAGCTCATGTAGTGATCGTCCTACCAATATGTTAGGTGGGTTGGCACGTGCCTGTTTTGGGTCGTTGTACCGTTTGAAATGTCTGTGACAGTTGCCCCTGAACTCTTTGTAAGCATCTGATGCTCAACAAATCTATTAAGTGCTTGATCGTTGAAATCAAGCACGAAAAAGCGCTACAAACAAAAAAAATTCACATGTTAGTTTCCTGTATATAATGATTTGTATGTCTCAACAGAAAAACTAATGCACTTTTAAATTTACCTGCAAATCGCCCTTGACGACCTCTATGTATTCTCTTCCAACATCATTTCACTTAAGGCAGCGGACTGGAAATGTATTTCTCACACACATTCAATGGTGTTGCTGAACCGGACAACGTGTAGAGATATCGGCTTATCCGTTCCTAGAGAAATGGTAATTAAAATTCTATCATTTCTCTGAACGTACCTCTCTAACTCCAAGTTTCGAGACTGTTGACGTCTCCTAGGAGTCAGAATAGGCTGAGACATGTCTGCTGTAGAAATGAAGTTGTGTTAGAAACAATCGTGACTAAAAAAATTGTTCGTAAGTAACACTCACCTGATGTGTCACCCACCAAGGACATCGTCGTCTGTCCCTCATTAAAATCGTTGCCAAACTGGAGAAATAGAGTATCGGTGTCCTTAAAATTATTACTATGTGGAAATGGAGAAGACATAGTACTTGTACCCATATACCTTAAAATTAATGAAACAAATTAAATATGAATACATGAAACAAAATGAATAAAATAATGAAATATGTGGATACGTGGTTCAACATCATTCGTCATCACTAGATTCACTTTGATGAGACAATTGATCATCCTCATCGTCTATAAAGTTGTCAGCAATGGTCGAACGAATCGGTCTTTTAACAACTACAGATCAACGTTGGGTCTACATAGGGTGTCATCCTTAACTATCTCCTCGATGTGGTGTCCATCGTCAACAATTTGCACTATATTTAGTTGTTCGTTGCCAACATCATCGACTTTTGGCACATCTTAAATCCATTTATTCTGGACTACTTGAACAACCCTTCAATTTGTACCATTTTTTGGGTCCTCTATGTAAAATACTTGGTGTCCCTGCGTTGCAAGGATGACTGGTTCTTGGTGAACCAAAAATGGGACCTGTTGATTGATTTGTAACCTAACTCCACATGTGTCTGATGACTTTTGTTATTGTCTGTGTCATACCACCTACACTTAAATAGCCAGACACGTCGTCCCATTGGATAAGGAACATCAAACACTTCATCGACAACACCGTAGAAATTATTATTCTCACCACTAACTACCATTACTCTACTATTTTGAGTAGTGCATCTAGAATCTCACTCTATCGTGTGAAATCTCACTCCACTGATAATGCATCCACTATAAGACCGAACATCAGGCGTTGGTCTCATCGCAAGCGAAAATAAATGAGTGGAAATGTTTTCTCTCTCGTGCATTTTTATGACCTGATTTTTGAACCATTTAGGAAATGCTCGTTGGTGTCTTCTATTAAACTCTCGATCATTTTAAACTTGTGGACGTATTAGTCACAAGTGTCTCCTAATAACGAAATGTTATATACTCAAGACGTAAAACATCAATTGTAAGATAAGGTAAGTGAAAGGGT
>JBBPDI010000005.1:20184078-20196256 GCA_037974545.1 Cucumis variabilis | reverse complement strand
CTCATCTCAGCTAGTTATAAAATACTTTTCATTCTATACCTTATTGCTAAATTATAAAGAAAATAAATATGAGCACTATCTTTTGTTTAAAAATGTTCAATTCTTTTAAGTCAGAATATTTCCCAACATTTCACAATATTTTCTGCATCTTAACTACTAATATTAAATAATTTTGTAGATTCTTGATGCATTTTCAAGTTGTTACTCTTCTGCTAATAAGGTCGTACAACAGTCTTTTTCAACACTAATTCTAAAGTAAGTCTAAATTAATTCACCTTTTTTTGTTTCCAATTGAAACTAATCTACTAGCTCTTTTTAAAAATATTTTGTGTTGTATTTAAAGTTCTTGCATTTAGAACATTTATATTTGTTTCCTTGGTTTGATATCAAACTCATACAAACATTTTGAGCTAGGTTGAGAAGCAAATGAACAAGGTTCCTTTATGATGTGAATTACCTTTAGCTCTTTTTAAAAATATTATGTGTTGTATTTAAAGTTCTCGCATTTAGAATAGTTATATTTGTTGCCTTGGTTTGATATCAAACTCATACAAACACTTTGAGCTAGGATGAGAAGCATGTCAACATGAAAATGTGAGTTGACAAAAAAATTTCAACTAAGTGTGAGATCTCTCTAATTGTTTTTATATTTCTTCGGTTCTAAGTATATATTGGTTTTCATAAGTATAGACATAGGTTTGTTGTTTTCCTCAACCTGTAACATATATTTCATATTCTTTTTATGATGATCATTCTACTTCCTACTTTTCCTTTATTGATGTTCTGTCTTTTGCTGTTTGATGTTCTGCAAATCTTGAAAACAAATGGTTTGACTTTTTTTTTCTATTGCTAGAGAACCAAAAATCTTGAGGTCTAGAAACTTGTAAGAAGGTTTAGACTATTATGCATAGACTACAATTCTGTTTCTTAATCTTTTACGTATGTATTAAAAGCAAATTGGCTATGGAGATTTTAGTGTTGTTGATTGTAGATGAGATTTTCAAGTACAATCTTCTAAAAGAATGAAGTTACATGTAATTTAAACTTGATATATTTTGGTCAATATTGGTTTTTATATAGGATATGTAGGTCTATCTATTGTTAAAGATGTATGTTTTATGAAATTTTATAGATGTTAAGAATCTTGGTTGTCTTACATCTTTTTGAAGGAAATGATTCTTAGACTGAAAAGTTAAAGTTCTTAGTTTAATGCTATTCTCATTTTGTTTGTAGGTTTTAAAGAGATTAAGATGACATGAGACTTTAAGTTTGGAGTTATGTGAGAGTTCTTTTAACTAAGGTAACTCTCTCCCTTGTTTCTTCATTGATGAATTATGTTTTAATGGGTCTACTAGTGATTTGGTATGCTACACAATGTATACTTATCTGTTCTAAGTTTGCTCTAACTAATTGCTTATTTTTAACTTGACATTGTTGTATTTTTGTTTAGGTTGTGGAATCCAAGTTTGTATTTGAAACCAAGTTCATACAAGGTCACTGGGTTTCAAGCTTCTTTAATTAAGTTTGTGTTTCTTGAACTAGAATTGTAATGACCAACTATATGTATGTTCAAGGATATATATGCAATTTGATAGTTTTTTTTATTGAAAGTTTAGGTTGATTCAAGAAACTTAAATAGTTTAATTGACGAAAAGTTTAAATTCTTACTTATGTGTTGTCTGAGTTGATCATGTTGTATATTATTTTTTAAGTTGACCTTGCTTGAACTATTTATAAAAGTATCATCGAAGTTTCTTGTCATATATTTCTAGTGATAAAGTTGGTGTTATTATATTTGATATTTTATACTAGATTTATATAGTAAATTGGATATTATTTTTTTTAATAAAATACTTTTACTGGCATTTCAATAATGTTGTAACATCATTGGTTTTAGTGTTGCTAAAACATCACCTTTAGTGGCGAGTGTAATACGTCACGATAAAAGATAAATAATGACATATCGTATGTTACTAAAAGTAAGCTTTTAGTAACGCAAAAACGTCACTAAAAGTACATCTTTTGCGACACGTAATTGTTGCGTCACTAAAACTTTTAGCTACGCGGTTACAGCGACACTCCTAGTGTCGAATGGCTCTACGTCGCTAAAAGTATTAGCAACGTGTTTTTGAGTTTTAGTGACATTTTTGCTGCGCCACTAAAAACAAAATTTCTTGTAGTGTAATAGTTTACCACATTGGGTTATTTTATTAAATTATTATGTGATCTATTTAATTAAGGTAAATTGCATTAGATAACAAAAAAAAGTTAGAAATAAACAACTCATATCATAATTAATGATATCAGACAGGTATCAGATGATTATCGGAAGGCTATCAGAGGGTTATCGCTTTTAAATTTTCTACTTTTGCAAATTTAGAAAATATCGTGAGATGAGTTCTATTATCATAATTTTTTTGCTATTTTTGCAAAAGTCCCTTTAATTAAGGTTTAGTGTGGATTAAATGAGTAGAAGCCTATTCTTAGATTGATTAGAATTTAATGGGGATCCTAATTGAACTAGTATATAAAGAAACTTAGGGCTTGGTTCCCAAAATACCAAAACAATAACCACTCATTCTTTCTCGTATCCTATTCCTAATTGAGTATGGATTTAATTGAGTATAAATTAAATAGGTAGAATCCTATTCCTTGATTGGTTTGGATTTAATGGGGATCCTAATTGAACTAGTATATTGTAACACTTCAGATATTAAGGTACTTTATTCTTAATTAAATTATCTTATTATTTAAAGATTTTCAAATTTTTGGGTGTTGTTATACTATAGAATTGTGAGAAAATAAAAGAAATAGGAATTTAATAACTAAAGTAATAATAATAATATTATTATTAATAAAAAAAAGAGAAAATTTCTTTTCTTCTTCATGCTTGCGCAAGCGCCACCCCTTCACCCCCCGCTTTCTTCTTCTTCTGCTTCTCCATGACCCACAACCACCAACCTACCTTCTTCTCTTCTTCTTTTCTTTTTCGTTCAGATCCACGATCGTCACCCACCCTCTAACCTCATGCCGATGCGTCACCGTTCCTCACAACGCCATTGTCATCGAGCATTTTTGCTCTAATCTGTCTCCAACCACGACGAATCTGAATCACCATTCATCGTGGGTTTGAGCCATCTGCATCACGTTCCACCTTTGCTTATCGTTGAAGTTGAAACCCAGTCGTCACATCCCCATTAGTGTCTGCCTCCTTTCGTCGATGCCTTGCGCTAGTCGAGTCGCTTCCATTCATTGAAGCCAGCTACAACTCTACTTCGTTTGGGTTGAATCGGGCTGACGTCCACTTCCATTGTCGTTCAGATCTGTTTTTTTCTTTTGTTGCACACGTCAATTCCTCTTATTTAGAACCACTACCGTTGTTTTGTTGTGAATTCATTGGTAAGAAGAAATTGTGGGTTTCGTAGTTGTTCTTAGCTAGCATAAGCTTTAAGGTTGGTTAATTGATTGGGTGTTGTTTGATTTTAAGGTGATTTTTGGTGAGGTGGTGCTTGAATTTCTAAGTTACGGAGCGACCTTCATTGGAAGTTTTGCTTCATTTGATTTAGGGGTAAGTTGTGAATTTCACATTGGGTTGATTTTAAGTGGATGATGTTGTTGGAGAAAATGTTAAGTACTTATCTTGGTGTTTAGGTTGTTCGCTGATTTCAGTTCGATCAAGAAAATTAGGTAACCTTAAGGTAAAGGATTTCTACTACTAGACTCCATACTAGACTGATATGTATTGACTGTGTGAATATCTCTGAACTAAGTATGGTTGATCTATATATATATATAAGTAGACATGTTGATAAACGTGTACAATGGTTGACTGATATAATATATATATATATATAGATGTGGATATGATGACAACTGTAGAGTAAGGTTGACTGATATATATACAGAAGTGAACATGTTGACTATCGTTTAGATTGGTATTTTAAGATATGGACAGTGTATTTATGAACTGAGAAGGGTGTTGTGTATATAGTTTGATTGTCTGATGTGTTGTTTAATTACTGACTGCTATTGTGATAGAATTGAGTAAGTTAACTGTAAGTTTGTTAAACTATAATGTTTACATAATGGGGTGGTTGACTTGTAATAGGAATGGAATGATTAAATGTTTAGAACGGACTGACGAAAAAATGTTAATTTTGTCCATTGTGTAGTGAACCTTGTAGGTGTCCCACGAGATCACCACCTGTTGTGCATCCTTTGGGAGCACTAGACTGATATGTGCTTTCTGCAAAGCACTAGACTGATATGTGCTTTCTACAGAGCACTAGACTGATATGTGCATCATGCATAGCACTAGACTAATATATGCACCCTTCGGGGGCATTAAACTAATTACGTGTATCCTACAGGATCACAAAACTGTAAAAGTGCAGGGTACCCCTAATAGGAAGTTAACAGTTTTATTTTTTCCCTAACGGGTCCAGTAGTGAGTCTCTTACTGGGTATGTTTATACTCACCCTTTTATGTTTAACTTTTCAGACAAAGGTAACATGAGGGACAGACCGACGAGGGACAAGAAGGAGACATGATTACCATAGGAGAAAAGTCCTTCAAACTGCTTTCGCTTTATATTTTTTTTTTTTAGTAATTGAGACTGTTTTGGGTTTTCATGATTGAACTTTCTTTATTATCAAAATTTATTTTAAACTTCCAAAATTTTGTTTGAATTAGGGTCCGACCATATATAAAAACTATTTGATGTTGTTAAAAGTTTATTTAAATTATCAAGTTTTAGGTTTAAAGTATAAGTCTAGTGTCAAGGTAACAACTTCACAAAGTCTGGTTGTTATATATATAAAGAGACTTAGGGTTATGATCTTCAAAATACCAAAACAATAAACACTCAATCTTTCTTGTATCCTATCAAGAGAAAGATCCCATTAAGGGCATTCAGAGTTTTGGTTTAGGAAGACAATAGTCATTTTATAGCCATCGATCAGACAACAACCATTTTACAGCCATCATCAATGGAATCTGGTATTCAACTTATTCTTGACAATATAGCATGAATGATTTTGGGTTAATTTATTATATAGATTTAAAAGTATCTTTTAACCTATGTTTTAATTATGCCCATAAATTTTAAATGTTCCATTTTCACTTTTCGAAGTTAAAAGTTTGATTAATATTATAAATATTATTATTAAATAGATGTCCATTATGCTTAGTATCCATTGTCATGTGTCACTCCCTCTACATTCCAACTACATTGTCATGTATCTTGAAAATACTAATACTTAACATCCATGTAATCTGCCTCATGCTTGCTAAGTTGCCTATAAATAGTGGCATTTGGTCGGTTTTGTAAAATACATATACTGGTGAAATTATTATACATCTCAAAGAAAGTGGAATATATTGGAGGATTTTTTTAATTTAAAAATTTTCAACTTTGTTATTTTCTTAATTATTTTATGTACTTTAATATTATATTTTTTCAATATTTGTGTACTCGTTGTATCTCATATTTACAACACGTTATTGGTACGAGCTTTTATCATTTCTTGCATTAAAGATAGGTCCTAAAGGTAGGTTGATTTTTCATACCGTTATAATTAATAAATTAAATATTATTTTGCATATTGGGTATATATTTTATTTAATATAATTATAATATTTTGTAATAGTGTTACCTTGAAAACTATCCCAAAATTACAATTTCTAGTATTTGATACTAATAGTAATTATTATGGAGCACTTGCAAAAAAGACAAAATAAGTTATAATAATTAAACCCAGAGCTCAAACATTTAGAGGACGTTTGGGGCAAGGAATGACTTATAATAGTCTGGGGATTATAATATAGTATGTGTTTGAGTACAGACTATTATAGTCTATGTTATTATAAGTTGTGTTTGGGGTGGAGATTATTATAAACTGAGTTAATAAGTTGGTTTGGGGTGAACTATAATAATCTGAGTTTTTCACTACTCTTTTTTTGGCTACATATATATTGTACATGAAATACACATTTTTCTGTAATTGATTTTATTAAATCTTGTTGATTATGATTTTCATTGTCAAGCCCCAACCTTGCACGTGTCCTACTGACTTGCCATGCAGTACGCGACCTGACTTAGAGCAATCTCAGCATCTCTAAGCGAAATGTCATAATGCTTGATTAGGTTCTTAAGCTTTACTTAATCGCTTGATAACTTCACACTTAAACTAAAAGTAATACTTTAGGTGATGCAATGCAACATAACACAACAATATAAGAGAAATCATCCTTTCATTAACAATAAACCATGCGATCTACAACACTTGCAAGATACAAATAATAACACTAAACTTAAATAAAATGCCCAGCAACTTCTCTTCGCCTAGCAGATTCTCAACCTTTCCTTACTTTGGCGACGTGAAAACTTAAAAAGTAAGTCAAATAAATTACTGAGGACATTTTAAGAAAACTTTTTTAGAATAAATTTCATAAACATCTTCTTTTTACATCAAATCACGTAAACACATCATATCATAGAACACTCATTAGTCTTAAATAACCCTTTTGTCAAGGACATGAATCACTCCCTATGCCAAGACTCATCATCTCGTGCTTAGACTATTGTGATGGCCTTTTCATCAACAACATTTGAGAATTTTTTGATTCATTTCTTGATGCTCACTCTGCGATGCACAATACACGCCTTTTATGCATTGACCAACTTCTAAGAGTGTATATAAGCTGAGTTGAGAGAAAAATATGGATCAACCCAAAGTGACCAGGTTGACAAAAGTTGAACCCTATTGGTTCAGTATTCAAGGGTTAACCCAACCCAACCCAACCCAACCCAAAAAATTTGGGTGGAGCCGGGTTGAGTTTGCAGGTTGGCTTTTTCTTTTTCTTCTTCTTCTTCTTCTTCTTATTATTATTATTATTTTATATTGTATTTCAATTTTTTATATTGGTTATATAAGTATAAGAATTCAATTTTCATAATTTTCATAGTCTTTGACCCAAAATTTCATATTCTTTCCAAATTCTAAGTCTAATAATGTCCATTCAAAAGTTCAAAATCATTAAAAAAATAATAATCACAAAAAATAGCTATGTTCATTAAAATTTTAAAATACCTTTAAAAATTCAAATTCATACAAAATTTAATAATCACACAAAATGGAATGTCAATTAAAATTTAAAAATACATTCAAAAGTTTAAAGTTCAATAAATGTCAATAAAATTGAAAAATAAATTCAAAAGTTCAAAGTTAACTATTGTCCATTAAAAATACATTAAAATGTTCAAAGTTCAATAAAAAAAAACATTCCAACTTGGCATCCACATTTTGGGTGATTGTTCTTCTTGCAATCTTAACCACACTTCTTAATGCCTGAAAAAATATACAAACACATAAGAATTGCATATAATGTAAGTAATAACATATAATGCTAGAAAAACTCACACCAATAATAATCCATATGCACTTCCTCCAAATTTGATTCATTAGTCCAAAATAATAGAAAATGACGGGTTCCCTGCAAAATAAATCGTACAAAAGTAAATAAAATATATTTAGCATAATGTAACACCCCGACCTCCAGGGTAATTGATTTTAATCAATTACCTTGGAGGTCGGGGTGTTACATTCTTTCCTCCTTAAGAAACCTTCGTCCTTGAAAGTTCTAATCCTGGAACAAGTCTGAATAACGAGCTTTCACATCATCTTCTTGCTCCCACGTCGCCTCTTCAACTTGGTGATTCTGTCACAACACTTTTACCAATACAATCTCTCTATTACGAAGCATCTTCACCTCTCTAGCCAGAATCTCAACTGGCTATTCTACGTAGCTTAAATTCTCATCAATCTCTAGTGGTTCATAGTCCACCACATGAGATGGATCCGCCACATACTTCCTCAACATTGAAACATGGAAAACATTATGAACTATAGAGAGAGATGGTTGCAATGCCAAACGATATGCCACAACACCAATTCTCTCTAAAATCTCAAACGGTCCAACAAACGAGGAATCAACTTCCCTTTCTTTTCAAAACGCATAACACCCTTCACAGGTGCTACATTTAAGAACATTTTGTCTCCTACATCAAACTCAAGGTCTTTCCGTCTCACATCAGCATAACTTTTTTTTGTCTACTTTGTGCTGTTTGCATACGTGCTCTAATCTTCTGAATAGCCTCATTAGTAGACTGAACCAACTCAGGACCCATCAACTTCTGTTCACCAACCTCGCTTCAACAAACAGAAGTTCTACAACATTTACCATACAATGCTTCAAACGGTGTCATGCCAATAGTAGCCTGGAAGCTATTATTATAAGCAAACTCCATCAAATGCAAGTGAGAGTCCTAACTACCTGGAAACTCTAGACATAAGCTCGTAACATATCCTCTAAAACTAGGTTCAAACGTTCAGTTTGACCATCAATCTGTGGGTGAAAAGCTGTACTAAAATGTAATCTCGTACCCATGGCAGTCTGAAGTACCTTCCAAAACTTGGAAGTAAAACATGCATCTCAGTTAGAAACAATCGATACGGGCATTTCATGCAGTCTCACAATCTCAGTCAAGTACAGCTGTACCTATTTACTAGCAGTATAAGTGGATTTCCCTGGCATAAAGTGTGCTGACTTTGTAAGCTTATCTACAACAATTCAAATAACTGTATAACCCTTCAGGGTTCTAGGCAGCCCTATAATAAAATCCATGGACACATTCTCTCACTTCCACTCTAGTATACCCAAGGGTTGCAACAACCCTACTGGTTTCTGTTTAGGTGCTTTAACCTGCTGACACATCAAGCACCTACTAATAAACTCTGCTACTTCTCTCTTCATATTACGCCATCAACACACTCGTTTCAGATCCTGATACATCTTTGTACTACTAGGATGCATGGAAAATGGGAAACTATGAGCTTCATTCAATAAATCAATCTTAACCGTGGGGGTTGTCGTTGGACCCAATCATTTCCATACACGTTTGGCCATCGTGAACCACCGAGGGGGTGTCACCATTGTGCTTCTTCAAACAGTCGCACACGTGAGAGGTAAGCCGGCGACCCTATCCATCCATCACTCAATTTCATCTTGTGCGTTACTTATTGTTGGTCGATTAAGTTGGTTCACCACTGCCTATTACGCTGTGAATTACAATGGATCTTGACGATAACAGATTGTCGTGGGTTAAGGATCTATGGTGTATATTTTCCTTAGGAATGTAATGTGGAACTAATCGATTGGTCCTATATTTGTTATTGAAAGCGTTTTTGTGGACGAAGTTTGAATTTTTGGAGTGCGACAGGTTGGTTGGAACTTAATTCTCCATCTCCTTGGGTAAGTTCATGGTTATCATGGTTTTATGATTTGAATGAAGAAGCGATCTTGGGAAAAATACTAAGTTTTATCATTATGTTTAGGTTCATTTTCGTTGGACTTAAAGTCGATTAATGGACTTAGGTAATGTTAAGGTAAGGGATTTCTACTACTGGACCCATATGTAGATTTCAATGATTAAAACGATTTGACTGTTATGCATGGACTTGAATGACTTAAAGGATATGACTGTTAAGTGTAGGTGTGAATGGTTAAAAAGATTTAATTTCCTTATGTAGTTTTAAATTTGGTGTTGAATTGACTAAATTAAAATTGTTGTGTTGACTAAAGTGAGGAATGATTGACTGTTGTGTTAAAGAATGGATAGAGTATGTTTGGCTGGATTGACTGAACTGAGATGGGTGACGCATATGTATGAGTTCACCTATTTGAGAAATCGTTATGCTAAGGTCGGATTTTGTATTAGTATGAGTAATTTTGGCTATATTTGTGTTTGACTGAAATGATTATAAGACAATGGTATTTCAGACGGACATGAGTTGACTGGCATGCAGATTTAAATATGTTGACTGATTGACTGTATGGGCTTTACTGAACTGAGATAGGGTTGAGTGAATCTCATGGATGTTGTTTATATAAAGTGTGGCTTGAACTGGTGGAAATGTTGTTTAGATTGAATGTATGATATATTAAAGTATGGTTGTGTTCGTGTGGGCTGATGGAATGCTATGGTGGTGTTCTTGTTGACTGAGGAAAATATTATGAGCATTTAGTTTGTTGACTGATGTTCTGATATGTTTCTTACTGGCCTTGGGTTAAATTAGAATAAAATGACTGTTAGGGGATAAGTGAAGAGCAATGTGATGACGATATGAATGATTGATAAGATATTTAGACTGGAATGAGGGAAAAATTATTAGTTCCCTATTGGGTAATTACCTTGCAGGTGTCCTACAGGATCACCACTTTTTATGTGCATCCTTCGGGAGTACTAGATTGATATGTGTTTCTGCAGTACACTAGACTGATATGTGCATCCTTCGGGAGCACTAGACTGATTATGTGTATCCTACGGGATCACAAGACTGTGACTGTGCAGGGTATCCCAATAGGAAGTTAACAATTATTTTTCCCCTAGCGAGCCCAATAGTAGGTCTCTTACTGAGTATATTTATACTCACCCTTTTATGTTTCATTTTTTTCCAGACAAAGGTAATAAAGGATGCAGATCGACGAGGGACAAGGAAGAAGACGTGATGGCCATAGGAGAATGTTCTAAAAAAAATAGCTTCCACTTACAGTTTTCTATTGTTTTTACTTTAGCAGTTGTGACTGCAATGAATTTCATGTTTAGCACGACAGTTTATTTCTTGATTTCATAAATAATGCTTTCAAACCTTTGATTTTGTTTGAAATAGGGCCCAAATAAAAATTTATTTGATATTTATTGATCTTAATGGATTTTATAAACTCTCATGTTCAAAAGAAGTGTTTTTGTTTTAAAGTAATGACCACAACTTAGTTCAAAAAATTGGATCGTTACAGAATCTCATTCGCGGCATTTCGGTACAACAGCTGGTACGAAAATAGTTCTCAAGTTCTTTAGTAATGAATTGTGGGAGCTTAAGTTCTATTATAGTATATTTTATTTGGATTCTTTTCATCGTAGATGTGGTCTAGTCTTTAAGAATATATGTTTGAGGGTGCTTTAAAAGTTTGATTGGGTTATCTTGATATTTGGCTAATTTGAATTATGTTTTTCTAAATATCATTTGTAGGATTCCCCAATCGAAAAAAGAAAATATCAATTGTTTATCAAAGATTTTTAAGTAAGTAGTTGGTAAAACTTTCTATGCATGTCAAATTTTTTTGTTTTACTTTAATAATTTTATTAGTACAATAAACAGAAAGTAACTACACAAATATTAGGAGGGTTTTTTATTTGTAACGAAGCCAGTTTTTTAGAATCTCTTTTTTTTTTTTTGTTTCTTTTAAACAATTCTTGCAAGTAGCTTTTTATTGTTGTGTTATTGTTGATATGGGGATATCCATCGATCATAACAAGATCAGCAACCACGATATCCATCGAGAATAAAAATTATGTTATTGTTGAAGAATATAGAAACGTGTGGCCTCCTGAAAAGAACTGTTGAAACAATAGAAACTTTGAATAAAACTAACCAGTCCTAAAATATACCCTTCCTTCAACTTTATTCAGTTAATCAACATGAGTATCCACCCAAAGAAATGATTTCACGAGCCTCAGAGCAAAATTTACTGTTGGTTATTTACAATTACAAATTTTTTGTTGGTTATTTACAATTACAAATTTTATGTTGGTTATTTACAATTACAAATGTAGTCTCATTTGAAGTTTGAATGTCAATTTAATTTTATGCTTGTTTTGTTCCTTTACTGTTTGGACTCTTTCAGTATCAGTGTCCTTTTTATTTTCTTCTACTAAGAAGTCTGATGTTCAGCTGTTTCATAGGTTTAATTTGGTTTTCAAGTTAACTAACTGTAGTTAACATATTACTAATGAAAATAGATGCATTCTGGTCAAATTGGAAAATAAAAAATAGCAACTATCCATTTGTAATGCCAATTTTAATCAACAAAGATTTAATTACCCAAAAAACTAAAAAACATAAAAAACAATTATCTAAATATTAGCTTTTCTGTATGAAGGATTTGGCTCCTCTCCTTAAAATCCCCACTTTAACATAGAGCTGAAAGAGATATCTTAACTCTAGACTTACTTATACAATTTGAATGGTATGAATCCAGCCTTTTTATCCTTTATGTCAAAAGTCTTAGGTGCTTTCTAAATTCTATCCTCTATTTAATTATTCTATAGGCGTTATT
>JBBPDI010000005.1:20143970-20163386 GCA_037974545.1 Cucumis variabilis | reverse complement strand
CTTTTAAGTACCTTATAATAGTAGTTACTTTAGTCAATTGTTAGAAGCCTCTTTGTTCTTTCTCTTGTGATATCAATGCCTACAATTCTCTTAGATTCTCCAAGTTCCTTCATACCAAATCTTTCCCTCAAGACTGTCTTTACTCTTTTAATCTCAACTTTTGATTTTCCTACAAGCAGCATATCATCTACATACAAAAGTAAGTAAACCTTAGAAGAATAGGAATTTGAATTTATAAATGCACAACTGTCATAGGAACTTTTATTAAAATCAAGTTTAGAGATGAAATCATTAAACCTTTTGTACCAACATCTTAGTGATTGTTTTAGAACATAGATGAATTTTTTAAGATAACATACCTGATCTTCAATGTATCCTTGTGGTTGTTTCAAGTCACCATGTAAGAATGTTGTTTTAACATCAAGTTGTTCAAGTTCTAAATCTTCTTGAACAAATAATGAAAAAAGCATCCTTATGGAGGTTTGTGTTACAACCGGTGAGAATATTTCATTATAGTCAATTCCTTCCCTTTGTGTAAAACCTTTGGCTACGAGCTTAGCTTTATATCTAGGAGGTTGAAGATCGGGAATTCCTTCTTTAAGTTTATAGATTCATTTGTAAGATATGGTCTTACAATTTCTAGGTAGTGTAACCAAGGTCCATGTATTATTATTGATAGTTGAGTTATTCTGTTTCGTCATTCATGACATTTATCCAATGTCTAGCATTAGGGCAGCTCACTGCCTCATCAAATGTTTTTGGTTCATCATCATTTAGATGATTCATATCATTTAGGGAAAAATTTACATAATCTGCTTCACTGTATCTAGAAGGAGGGACAATAGTTCTTCTTTGTCTATCTCTAGCCAAAAGAATAGTTTGATAAATCTTTTTCTAGAGTAGGTGGAGATTGATACTAGATTCTGTTTCTTCCTCAATGGTACTAGGAAGTTTATTTGATTCATGGTTTGGTGGGTGCTCCACCTTATTCTCATTTGGTTTATAATTTGAATCAAACGTTTCATTAGTTTTTTTTATCAAGCATAAACATAGTATCTCCCTTAAAAACCACATTTTTATTAGTTATACACCTTTTAACTATAGGATGCCACATTCTAAACCCTTTAACTCCCTCTGTGAAACTTAGGAACATACATTTTATAGCTCTTGGTTTTAATTTTCCTTGACTTTGATGGACAAATCCTATACAACTTAAAGATTCTAAGGTTTTGTAAATTAGAAGGATGTTTAAACCATTTTTCAGGTGTTAGAAAGTTTGTAAAGTGATGAGGGCACCTATTTAGAGCGTAAATAGTGTAAGAAATAGCTTCTACCCAAATTTTTTCTTGAATTAAACCATTAGACATTTGACATCTAAACCTATCCATTATGGTTCTATTTAACCTTTCAACAACACCATTTTGTTGAGGGGTATATCTAACAGTCCTATGCATCATTATACCATGTTCTTTACAAAGGTTATTGAAGTCATCATTACAAAATTCTAAACCATTATCAGTTCTTAAGCATTTAACTTGTTTAGAAGTTTGTTTTTCTACCATGGTTTTCCATTCTTTAAGTTTTCCTAGAGTTTGGTCTTTAGACTTTAAGAAATAAACCCAACTCTTTCTAGAGTAATCATCAGTAAAGGTTAGAAAATACCTGAAATTATTTAAAGATGGTATTTATGAGGGTCCCGATAGGTCGAAATGAATGTAGTCTATGATAGCTTTGGTGTTGTGATCAGCGTTTTGAAAACTTTGTCTTGTAGACTTGCCAACTACACAATGCTCACAGAAAGAAAGCTTTTCAGCCACTCCTTTGGAAAGGATCTCCTGTTTTGACAACAATTTTAATCCCAATCCCTTTCCACTAATATGAGAAAGTCTTCTATACCACAAATTCCCTTCAATTAGTATATCATTAGAAACAATTAGAGCAACATGGTTCATGGATACTTCTTTGATGAGAAAGAGTCCATTCATTTTTAAACCGACAAGAACAACTTTGAAGTCTTTTAATATTTCAAACCTTCCAGCAGAGCCCTTGTATTCACAACCTATGGAGTCTAACATGCCAAGGGAAATAAGGTTTCTTTTCAAGGATAGAACATGCCTCACATTCCTAAGAAGTGTGCTGTCCAATCTTTGAGTTTAAGTGTAACAGATCCAATGCCTACTATCTTGCAAGCATTGTCATTTCCCATGTATACTAGGCCTCCATTCCACACTTTGTATGTTGTAAACCATTCCTTTAATGGTGTCATATGAAATGAACACCTTGAATCAAGTACCCAATCATGAGTATCTTTATTACCTTATGTTTGAATCAAATTTTCTGAGATAGTTAAGGCATTTGAATACACAAACGGGGCTTCACTACGACAAAAACAACATCACTTGATGCCTGCATTTTTTATATACTTGACAGTTTTAATAAAAATTGTCAAGTAAAATGATAAAACGTCAAGAATAACAAAAAGTGAAAAAAAATGCATACTTTTTTTTAAAAAAAATTCAATACTTGACAGGTTAAAAGCATCAAGTCTAGTTTTATTTACTTGACATGTAAAACATGTAAAAAAAAAAAAAATCCCCTTTGTCTAAAAAAATTATCTTTACTTTTCTTTACTAATTTTTCTTTACTTTTCCTCTCTTCTATATCGCCAAATTAAATCTCTAATTTTATTTCTAATTTGTTTCTCCTTTCCTCTTTTCTTCTTATGCTCATTTTCTCCTTTGTCCCCGACTAGGTGTTCTCTGTTTTGTTCTCCGACTTTGTCTTCTCATCGACTAGGCATTCTCCGTTCTTCGACTTCATCTTTGTTTCCTCTCTAATTTCGTCGAACAACTCCGTTCGTCTTCTCTCTTCTCTGGCTACATCTTCATTCTTTGAGTAAGTGTTTCTCTCTGGCTCTCCGTTCCTCTTTCACCTTCGTTCTCAGGTTAAAGGTATGTATTTTTTTCTCTATTTCTTGATTCTCCAGCAAATTAAAATATGGGTTGTCTCTTGTGGATTTTCATCTCCCTTAAAATTAGGTTTCTATAATCTGGGTATTGTTTTTGTTGATGTTGATTTTTGTTACTGATGGATTAATTTAAAGCAAATCTAAAGGTTACCCACCCATTGATAATTTTTCTTTTACTATTGAAAATTAGAGGTATGCTGACTTAGATTTTTTCATTCAAACATCACACACGCAAAGTTAGCTTCAACGAATGAAATTTGTCTATAATGTATTGTTTTCACTAGTGAATTGTCTGCTAAAACTCCATCCATTTGTATTGTGTTTGGTGTTGAGAAGCATTTTTTTACCTACAATTTCGTTCTAGTGTGGTGCTAAATTGATAAGAATACTAAGTATTAAGATTGATAGTCAATGGCTTTGTTTATGGTTTGTTAATTTTAGTTTGTTTGTGTAAATTTGATGACTTTGTTGATACCCTTACTATTTTGTTTAATGGTTAAAGTTTCGCTTGAGACTATTTTTTACTATTTTGTTTTTCATTTTCCACTGTGACGATAGTAGAAAACCCACTGATATGAGAAAAGATATTTGAGGAATCAACCATGTTATCTTCTTCCTTCACAACTGCTTGCAAAACGAAAACCATTGATATAGACTTCAAACTCATGCTTCCTCCACTGGTAATATATTACTGCAGGAAACTGAATGATATGATCAAAGGAAATTGTAAGAGAAAGGTTAGAACAGTTGAAGGGTCATTTTATGCTTGTTATGTTTTCATTTTGGTAACTTATAAAATGCGTCCTTAGTTATTCCAAACTAGGTAAGTTTGTAGAGTTGCAAATTTAATGATGTAGCTTTCATTGAAATGTTTCCACTACTACTACAAAGATTACTACTTTCAGAGATAGAAATGTTAATGTCAAGTTTATTAGTTAAGTGTTATTTGCTCCAGAAGTTGAGAAAATACCATGAAACTGTAATGATATATTTTTACATTAGTGAATCTAAAATTGAAATGTTTATATAGGCTGTCAAAGCTATAGAATCACTTTTTTGTTATATCCACTTGAGATTAAGTTGAAAATGAATGACTGTCCATTTGGGCAATTTCACCCTCTCCTTTCTCTTCGTTATTTAATATTTCTTCCACTTTCAAACTCGTTTTAGTTCCAGGTGAGTTCTTTCATACGTTTTTTCTATTCTAACCTCTTAATTTCTCTTTCAACTTCATATTGTTGCTTCCTTTATGTTGTTTCATGTTTTGGATCCTTGATTTCTTTTTATATCGCCTTTTTTTTTCTGTCTCTCCACTATGGCTATGGCAGTTCCTTAAGAATGTTCTTCAATTTTTGTAATTCCCTTTTTCATGTAGTTCCATCCTTGTTCCAGAACAATAGAGTTTTGTTCACTCGTTGTATGACGCAAACTCAAATTACTCAATGCTAATAAGTTCTGCAAATTGAGACCATATAATTCACAATCTGATTATGAACAACACTGTAAACACAAACCACAATCAAAGTTTCATAACTAAAATTCAAACTTCAAAGTAACAACTCATCATTAAGTTCAAGCTTGCATTCAAATGGTCTATAGTTGTAGATAACTCATTTTGTGGCATATTGCATGCATTGTGACAATTTTAGAGATTCATAGTGGTTCATTCACAATGTATGGAACCTTAAAGCATTCTCTATCTCATGACATGTTGTTTTTTTCAAGCTATCTTAGGTACCCAAAGTTGAAACCCTATCAAAATTTGATAGGTTAAAAAGGGCAATAATTGTATCAAAATTTTATGCCTGAAGGTCAAATGGTAAAAGAAACGGTGGGCGGAAATGCTCATAGTAATATATTAATAGTTTGAGTCCTAACTAAATAATCTTCTATATTATGAACTATATTTTTTATTATTTTAGAACATTAAATCTATAAAATGAGACCCTAGAACCATATTTTTTTATTATTGGTGGTGTAATAGTTATAGAATGTCTGATGATATTGAATATTACCATTTTCTATTTGTCTTTTGTTTGTCAAATAGTTAATTGCATCATCATTGTTCATGAGATTTTCTTTGCAATAGTGGGTGTAGAAAACTTCTCATCATCATCATTTATTTTTATGTTCCATTATTTTTTTTATATATTATACTTCAAATCGATAACCATTACTCAATAACTTCTCTTAGGATGTACACCTATGGATAAATCATGGATGCACAAGAGTAGGTTATCCAAAGAGTACGAATTGGGTATAGAAAACTTATTGAGTTTTGAATTTTCTAATACAAATGATGGCTCTATTTGTTGTTCTTGTTTGAAATGTGGGAATTGTGAAAAACAAAGTCGCACTACTATTAGAGATCACTTATATGTGAATGGAATTGATGAAAGTTATAAATTTTGGTTTTGGCATGGCGAACAACTACCTAACTAATCCTCATATGAAAAATCTTCTAAGTTTGGTACTCACATGTTTGAAGATAATGATGTTGGAAGTATAAATGAAATGATTGAAGTTGCTCATAAGGATTATTCAAAAGATCCAAATGAATTTGAGAAGTTGCTTAATGATGTTGAAAAACCATTATATGAAGGATGCAAAAAAATCACCAAGTTGTCCACATTAGTCAAGTTGTATAATTTGAAAGTTAGGTATGAATGAAGTGATATTAGCTTTTCAGAACTATTGAAAACTTTAAAGGAAAGTTTGCTTGCTACCAGTGTGATCCCAGCATCAATGTATGAAGCGAAGAACTTTAGGTGCACTAGGAATGATTTATGAAAAGATTTATGCATGTCCTAATGGTTGTTGTTTGTATAGAAAAGAATATGTTGATGCAATTGAATGTCCTAAATGTGGTGAATCAAGGTGGAAGCATGCTAATAATGCAAACAAAGGGAAAAAAAATGTATTCCTAGAAAAATTGTATGGTACTTTCCACTGATTACACGTTTCAAATGATTTTTTTGAAGTATTGAAAATGCTAAAAATTTTATTTGGCATGCTAATGAGCGAGTAGTTGATGGAAAATTACGACATCCTGCACACTCTCCAGCCTAGAAATTAGTAGATTTAAAGTGGCCAAACTTTGATTCTGAACCTAGGAATATTTGTTTAGCATTGTCAGCTAATGGAATCAATCCACACGGTGACATGAGTTCTAAATATAGTTGTTGGCCCTTAGTGATAGTTATTTAATCTTCCACCATGGTTGTGCATGAAAAGAAAGTTCATGATGTTATCAATGTTGATATCGGGTCCAAAACATCCAAAAGATGACATTGGCACGTACTTAACACCACTAATTGAGGATTTAAAACTGTTATGGAAAAGTGGTGTTGAATGTTATGATGCTAATCAAGATGAATTATTCAATGTAAGAGCCGTTTTATTATGGATAATAAATGATTTTCCTGCATATAAAAATCTTAGTGGATGTAGTGTGAAAAGGTATAAGGCATGTCCAATTTGTGGAGATAATATATCCTCTATTAGAATAAAATATGGGAAGAAAATGGCATACCTTGGACATTGAAGATTTCTAGCACGCACCATCCATACCGTCGTCAAAAGAAATCATGTAATGGTGAAAAGGAGCTTAAAACAATTTCAGAATTTTTGTCTGGAGAGGCCATATATTTGAGAATAAAAGACGTTAAATTTCCACGAGAAAAGAAGAAGACAAAAAAAAAGCCCATGAAAGGAAGTGCAAGGAGTTGTTGGAACACAGTGTCTTCGTATTTTGAGCTACTACATTGGAAAGATCTTCATGTTAGACATTGTCTAGATGTGATGCACATTGAAAAAAATGTTTGAATGAATATATTGGGTACACTTCTTGATATTCTCGAAAAAAGTAAGGATGGTTTGAATGCTAGACGGGATTTAGTTCATTTGAAAATTCGACCAAAGCTTGCACCTGTCCACGATGAAAAAAAATATTTATTCCTTCTGCTTGTTATATTCTACAAAGGAAGAAAAACGTTGTGTTCTGAAGACATTGTCAAAAGTAAAGGTACTTGAAGGTTATTCTTCCAACGTTAAAAACCTTGTGTCCATGACTGATTTAAAACTTAATGGTTTAAAATCTAATGACTGTCATGTGCTCTTACAACAATTGTTTCCTATTGTGATAAGATTCGTGCTCCTAAAACATGTTCGGTATGTCATCACTCGGTTGTGTATATTTGTCAATCTAGTATGTAATAAAGTCGTTGATGTGCAACAACTGAAAAAGTTGAAAGAAGATATTGTGGTGACTATGTGTTTGCTAGAGAAATATTTTCCTCTTTCATTTTTCACCATTATGATGCATCTCACTGTGCACATTGTTAGAGAAGTCAAACTTTGTGGGTCTATATATCTAAGATGGATGCATCTCTTTGAAAGATACATGAAAGTTCTAAAAAACTATGTGAGAAATAGACATCTTCCAGAGGGTTGTATTCTAGAAAGTTATAAGGTAGAAGAAGCTATTGAGTTTTGTTCAGACTTCTTATTTGGGGTTGATTCTGTTGGGCTAGACATGAACAGATTAGATGCATCTTTAGACAATTCAAGCTTTGGTAGACCATTGTCTTCAGGAGTTTCCTTCAGACCTGAACAAGATCTTCTATACCAAGCTTATCGGTATGTTTTGGCAAATACAATTGATGTGCAACCATATATAGAGTAAGTTAAAGTTTCAATTATCTTGTCTTCTATTTTTTATTTAATTTTATGACATAAACTTAACTTTATGTTACACGTGGGGATATTACAATTGAAATATCCAAATAAGGTTCTTCATACAAAATGGATTAAAAAAGAACACAATCGAACTTTCACATCTTGATTAAGAGAAGAGGTGAAAATTTAAACTTATTGATATTTTTTTATGGTGAACATTGTAATTACATTAAGGAACTTATCATGGTAGGTTGCATCTGAGATTGGAATGGGAAATGTTGAAGTTTCAGATAACTTGAGGTGGATTGAACAATGCAAGTGTCCAGTTCAAAAGATAAAAACCCTATCATTGGACATATGTCCTTTTATGGGGTGATTCAAGACATATAGGAACTTAATTATAATGCGTTCAATGTTGTAGTTTTTAAATGTGATTGGGTTGAGAACAATAGTGATATGAAGATTGATGACCTTGGTTTTCTGTTAGTTGATTTAAAAAGAATAGGTCACAAGTCTGATTCATTTATAATGGCAACTCAAGCAAGACAAGTTTTTTACGTTGAAGATCCAAGTGATGCTAGATGGTCAATTGTGCTTACTCTATCACAGAGAGATTATGAAGATCAATCAAATGACGACGAACTTGGAGATATCATGTTACATAGTCAAGGAGTACTTAGTGATATGCCAAATATCGATGAAAGTAATAATTTAGATGAGAATATCTCAACATATGTATGATCAGACTGTGAAGTCACATGGGTTCCTAAATAACACAATGTAGGTGGCTTTCAACTTGTTATATATGTACATATATGATATGTTTTATTTTGAATATGCCTAAGCCCTAAATCCTAATATAATCTACACTAAAAATTTTCTTTTTAATGTTGTTTTGACAGGATATTCTCCTTACACATGGAGCGAAAAATTGTAAGTGATGATCAAGACAAGGAGGTTGGTAGATTAGTTGTTGGAGAAGTTGATGAACAAATTGTAGAGAAGCCCAAAAAAACAAAGAAGTGGGGACCTACAATTATGTTTGATGTGACTCGTGTTCGAAGTGAAGGTGAGAGGAAATTAGTGGAATATAATCAAGATGGCGTAACCCTTGGAAAAATGGGGCAAAGCTAAACTCTTTTATTGGATCGGGTGTACACTACCACATCCCCATTAACTATCCATCATGAACAGATGTGCCTACTGAATTGAAGGAAAAGATCTATATCATTGTTGAGGTAAAATTGCTTATAATTTTTATACAAGTTTATTTCAATTGACAATGTGACAATAACCGATATTCAATCTCAGGCTGCATTTATAATTGGCAGTAGATCTAGAAAAGGCGTTCTTAAGACTGCAAGGACAACATTTCGTCAATTTAAGCATTGGTTGACGAGGAAGCATATCTTGCCATTAAGGAATGAACCTGAACTTTTGAGACGACCCCCAGACATGTATTCTTACATTAACCAAGGACAGTGGAAAAATTTTGTTAGATCTAGACTATGTCCACATTTTGAGGTATCAATGCATTTATTTAGATTTTTAGGTTTTAAATATTTATTAATAAACTTTATAAAACCCCAATACAATGTTATATTTGCGTAGGACAAAAGAATATTTCAACAAGAGAGAAGTAAGAAGAATAAGTATAACCATCGACGTTCAAGAAAAGGTTATGCTAATCTTCGAGAGGAATTGGTAAGAAGTGGTTTATGTTTGAATTAGTATTAAAAGCTTCTTAAGTAATCTAATGCATTATATATATTGAAATGTAGTAAAAAAAACCTTCAGAAGAAGGTGATCTTGATTGAGCTAGCATGTGGAAAAAGGCTCGTATAGATAAGAAGGAAGAATATGAGAATGAACACGTTCAAGAAATTGTGAATCGTATAGTAAGACATATTACAATTTTACATTCTTTAAAGTTTTTAAGTTTTATGAAATTAAGCTACATTTTTTTACATTTTTAGGATGAGAATGTTGACAAAGAGCCATCTCCAAACGATGTTTTGGCATAAGCTTTGGGTACAGAAGAGCGTAATGGACGTGTATGTGGAGTTGGCGGGTTTTTCACCCCAACTGCTTACTTCCATACATCAAAACACTCAAAGAAACGAAGTGAAGAAATTGAGAAGATTAGCCAAGAGAATGAAAAACTTCGTTTGTGAGTTCAAGAATTAGAGAGTATTCATATAACAACACAATCTACACCAACATCTGCACATGGGTCTTGCTCTAGACCAAGACTGGAATATGAGATTCAATGTAAAAAAAAAATCACAAGATGAGAAAATGAATGTCACAACAAAGGTGGTTAAAGAGGAGTTGAATGTGGATGATGAACGTAGATGTTATCAAGGTAATTAGTTAAATTTTGGCAAAATTTAATGCATGAGCTTCTGTATAAGTCTTACGCACTTTAGCATTATTGTTGGGTTTATGACTTTCTTAAGTTCCTAATGAAAAAGAAGATACTTGTGAGTCTAATATCAACATGCCACTGCCTTTGAAGACAATACTTAGATTTGGTGAAAAGGTAATGGACAAAGATTCAGGCATTTGTTACCAACTACCAATCTCATTGTTTGGTATCAGTAGGAAGATTTGTGTTCTCTGCAAAGATATTATTGATTTCTGTAACATGCGAGAAGTCAAGACTTTCACATTGGTGGCATATATGGCGAAAGTACTCATTCGTCAACTCTAGACTTTTTATATAAGTGTTCCTTTATTGACTTTTCCATCTTTCTTAGGTATTTGCATTCACAAGATGTTTTAAATTACATCTTCGTTGACCCATCCCTTATATCGGTTGGTCACAACACTCAAGAAGTTAGAGTTTGCAATCTATGTAGTAGATTAATGGCTTCAAAACAAAACCAACTCGTTCTAGCTCCTTTTAATCCTGGGGAAGTAATAAAATATAGTAATCAATTCATTCAATTGTATTGCTTCTTCTTTCGTTGATATTGAAACACATAGCTCATACTTTAATGTGCACTCCATTTAGGTTTGTCCAGAAATAAAATAATTAAGCTAGAGGTGATATGTTACTTTGAATTGAATCTTAGGATTTTAGATTATGTTTGAATGTGATAAGGATATTACCTTTCGTTCCACCAATGCACTTCATTTCTACCAATCTTAGGAAGGTTGCTTTTCCCTTCTTAGTCTTTGACAATTTTTTATTGAGCAAGTCTCCAATTTGTTGTTGCATATCCTTTTTAAGCTCATTCTTGTTACTATTGTAGAAAACGATGTAACCAAGTTGATGTGCAATTGGTTTAATCACATACTTTCCTATTGGTGTTACAATTACTGGTGCAACATTTATTATATAGTCGGCCATTTTTTGTTATTTTCTCTTATGCCTTCAAACCAATCTTCAATACCCTTACATTCTTTGTTGAAAATGAATGTAGAATATGGTAAAATTGTATACCCTCCTTCATTCTTCTGTTTGTTTGAATTTTTTGTTTGCTGATCTATACCTTCCTTCATTCTTTTGTTTGTTTTTGTTTTTGTTTTTGTTTTTTTTGTTTTTTTTGTTTTTTTTTTGTTGACTTGAATTTTCTCTATTCCATTACAAATGTCAAGTGTCTCCAGCTTTGTTCTTCATTTTATGATTGAATAAGTGCGAGTTATATCTATAACTTCGTTTTATGAATTGTCTAAGGTTAGATCACACGTTTAGACTCTAGCTTTGGTCTGTTTGGTTTCAATGTCTCAAAAATTTAAGTTGTGATGTTGTATTACTCCTACTTTTACACTGTTAACTGAATGGTGACGAAGTGGGATGGATGTTGAACCAATATGTGCTAGTTTGTCTGAGGTTTCTATGTAGTGGTCATTGGGCATTTCTGGCTATTAACGCATATGATGAGACAGTTTATTATATTGACTCACTTTGAACAACATCAAGAGTAGATATTAGATATGTAACTGAGACGTAAGTAAGGTTTTTTAATATACGATGTTTATCGTCTTAAAGTTCACTTCATGGCTAAAGTGTAGTTGTTTCTTGCAAATAAGGCTATTACTATCTTTCGCTCTCAGAAAAATATTCAATCAAATCGAAAGCAGTGAATATGGAAAACAGTGAAGGTATAGTGTAAACATCTTTATTCGTTAATTAAAAGTATATGGTATATGAGCTATTTGACCATTAAATATATATTTTGGTAATTTATGTATTTACAGTGTCCTTTGCAAGTTGAAGTAGTTAAATGTTGGTACTATGTGATGAGATACATGAGACATATAATCACTAATGGGAGCATAGTAGTCACATATTCGGTATGTTGTGTTTAAATAATTATTTGAATTATTTTCTAAAATTCAAGTAATCAAAGTATTAACTTTAATATTTTGGATTTCATATCAGATTGATACAAGGAGCCCATATAGTCAGTTCGAGTTGGATGAAGTGTGCATGGAGCTTGCTGATATTTTGGATGGCCACATTTGATGTATGGTGATTATATTTTGAGTTAGATAGACAAGTTTTAATTTGTTGATACTGGATATATGTATGATATTTTGTTGATATACTTGATATAGCTAGGTGAATTAGTTTAGTTGATATTTTGTTGATACATCTATAGTTAGGCTACACATAGATGGAAAGTTTAGGCTATTGTTAGAAGTATAGGCTAACTACATGTATGTATATGGTTCATTGATATCTATATCTATCTATCTATCTATCTATATATATATATATATATGCAATATGTTAAAATATTATTACTTCTTTGATGGAAAAAGTTTAGTGTTGATTCAATTGTTCAATTAATGTGTACTTTAGTACATTTGTACATGTACTCTCTTGCTTTACTTATATACGTTTATCATTGTTGAACTTCAAAACAGGTGCACAATAAATTATGAGGATATTATAAAATATATAATTTTAAAAAATACTTGATGCAAAACCTGTCAAGAGTAAACAAATTTTTGACATATAGAAAATGTCAACAAATCTTATATACTTGACATTTATAAACTGTCAAGTATAATTCTACTTTACACTTAAAAACTGTCAAACAAAACCCCTCTTATTCTTGACACTGGATTACTTGATGTGTAAAAAGCGTCAAGTAATCTTACTTTAAGCTTTTTACCTGTCAAGTAAACTTGCTTAACTTGACGCTTAAGAATTGTCAAGTATACCTCTCTTATTTTTTACATTGGATTGCTTACACATTTAAAAGAGTCAAGTAAACAGATACTTGACAGTTTTTAAGCGTCAAGTAAAGCCAGTTTTGTAGTAGTGTTGTCCTACTACTGATGCTTCTGCCTTGGGTTCTTCTTGTTGTTTTTCTTTTTGTTTCTTTTGATTTTGCTTTTTATTTAGAAAGAAACAACCTTGTCTGAGATGTCCTTTCTTGTGGCAAAATTGCATTCAAGTTTTGATTTATTTTTCTGATTCTTGTGTTCTTTTGAGTCGCTTTTGCTCTTCCCTTTTGAGAACAAACCTTCACCATTTTCTTGATCTCCTTTATGCGAATTAAGTTCCAATTCTCTGGTTTTTATTGTTGAAATAATATCAGTTGTGGTGATTTTTTGTCTTCCATATTTGAGAGTCATCTTTACTTCTTTGTATGCTTCTAAAAGTGAACTGAGTAGAATAAACGATTCATTTTTATCACCAATCTTGTCTCCCAATTCTTTGAAATCTGAAGACAGCTTCTTGAACTCTCCAAGATTTTCTGTCAAAGATTTGTTGTCATCCATCTTGAAGGTAAAGTACCTTTCCCTCATGTATGCACACGGTTAGGTAGATCTTTGGACTTATAAATCTCATCCAATTTTGTCTACATTACATAAGTTGTTTCTTGACCAATGACTTCCCTAAGAACATAGTCACTTAGGTTTAAAAGTATGGCACTATATGCTGCATTCTCCATAGTTTCTTTTTCTTTCCGAGTCATTGTTTTAGGTAGCTTTTCTGGATCCATGAGGGCTTTCAATGCCTTTTGCTGGCCGACTATGGCTTTGATCTTTGCTTTCCATAAGGTAAAATCTCCCTTACCATCAAACTTCTCAATATCATACCTTGCTACTGCCATCTTTGAGTTTCTTGAAATCAAGAATGTGATTCTTGGAGCTTTTTTTAATCTTTTTGCAGGCTCTGATACCAATTTGTAGGGGTCTCCACATGTATGGACACCAAGAAGCCACCTATTTGCATGTGATGGTCGGTTTTCTCTCCATTTTGTGTTTTACTTTTCCTTTGCTTTTTCTTTGCGTGTAAATTTGATTACAGAAGATTGAGAAATCCTCTCCAAGACTTTCTTCTTCGTTCTTTCTGTTTTGTACTTTTGTGGATTTTGTTCTTTGGGTTTTTCTTTAGAAAATGGTGAGATGAAGAGAAGATGAAGAGCGGAAGAAAAAAAAGATGAACACATAGTGTTTTAAAGTGGTTTGGCAAATACCTACGTCCTCTGTGCTTTTGGAGCAAGGTATTATTTCCAGTTTTTGTTTTGTTTTTTTAAATATCAAAGTGATATGAGGTATTTATAGACTTCCCTATGTCTCTTAGTTAAAACTCTAGTTAAATCAAGAAGTTAAAACTAACAAATTTAGCTATATGTCTTTTACAAAAATAGATAACTATATTAGTAAGAGTTTTCCACAACTGGAAACCCCAGTTGATCGTACCCCCTATTACAATTAATAAGCGCACAGTGAATATTAGCTTGTTGTGTATAGCTTATTGGGTCATTTTTTGCTTGGCGCCGTTGGGCAAGTCGACAGGACCACTCGTGTTGAGTGGCAGGGTTACTACTGGATTAGCTAAGGTAGAAGGATATATATATTGGGAAGAGTTGAAGCTCCGTAGAGAGTGCTAAGCTCAAGAAGAAGGTTTCTCCGATCAAACTTGTCTGGAGAGTTGCAATTGTTGCTGGCTCTGCAGTAAATTTGAGAGATATTGTGGATGAGAAATTTAGTTCATGGAGGGATAATGAATGGTGGGGATTTTTTGTTGGTGCAGAGAAGTTGGATGGGAAAAGTGGTGGTATTGGTTATCACCTAGAGGGACATGTTGGAGATGTTGAGAGTTCCACTTTAAAAAAAATAAGGAGATGGACTACTCCTCTTATTACCAATTGATTTTGAGATACAACTTCATATTATCAAAACACCATGGTGGTTGAGATGGAGGAGATACAGAAACCATATTAACTTTTTTTTTTTATCGTTGTATATATATGGGGTTTTTTTTAGAAAATTTGGATAAATATTGTACATTTTGAAAATAGTTGGTGAAATATTGTAGTTCTGAAAATGTTTGTGAAAATTAAATGGGTTACTCTTTTGTTCACTCTCAAAGATGTTTGGTTCTCCTTTTTTTTTCTTTTTTTTATGTTTTTGCCTTCTACTTCCTTGTTCTCACCATTTGCCTTCCTTTTTTTAATACTTCTATCAAAATTTAAATTTTATTATTGTCTTTCTCCTCCAATTTGGATGAATATTTCTTATCAACTTTGCCATAAAATTAACTATTAATTCTCAAAGTCCCCACAAATAATATATACTAAAATAAGTAAAATTGTTGTATTGAATGAAATTATACAAACAATATGAATATCATCAATAATATCACATTATCTAGTATTTGTTTGTTTAGAATTACTATGTAATTAAAACAATTCAACTATTTACACAAAAAAAAATTGCCTAAACTAGTCTGCTCGTTAAGATTATTAATGTTAATGAGAAGGTCAAGAAGATATGTTGCTTTGATGGAACTTTCATTAATTAATATGTTATGATAATAGATTTGATAATTAAAATAGAATCTAAATAAATATTGCAATTAGAATCTAAACAAAACTTAAGTGAAAGAAAAATTATTCTAATAGTCGTATCCACCAACGACAAGAAGAAAAGAAAAAAAGAGAGATCAAAATCGAACATAGAAGAGATTCAAACCAAGAACGACAGAAGAAGAAGAAAGATATAGAAGAAAGCAGAGGGCTGGAGAAAGAGTACGTTGGGTTAGATTTTTTTTTTTTAAAGAAAATTAGAATCTAAATTAGAGGTTCCTACATTAGATTTTTTTTTTTTCAGAAAAAAATAAAGGTAAAACCTGACCTATTTTAGATTTTTTTCTTATGAAGGACGGGATCTTTACCAATCTACCACAATCATCTAAATATTTTAAAAATTCATATTTCTCTAATTCATATTTTTATTTTTCTTAACTACACTATGATAATAAAATACGTTCAGTTTTTTCAATAATAATAAATCAATATAAACTATTTACATTTTATGACAAAAAAAATCATTTTATTAAATAGTTTGTCTGATTTTGTCATTTTGTCATTTTGTCATTTTGCCAATTTATTTCATTTTTATGATAAGAGCTCAAAATATAATAAATTAAAAGGTCAATTAAAATATTTATAGATATAATAAATTAATTTTTGTTATCTGTATATATTTTTTAGTAGTTGGGTCCTTCTAAACAATTCTCCTTCAAATTTTGGATGCTAGAGAAATTAAAGCTTGAAATCAAAATGAAAATTGAAATTAACTTTTGCATAATATCTCTCTATTTACCGACTTCATCCTTTAAACAAAGAAAAAAAAATGTACTAAAGGGTGAAGGATCAATTAGGTTGACAGATTTTTATTGTTGTATTAATGTTAGAAAAGTCAAAATATAACTCGGAAAGTACATTTAAATGTGTAAAATTATATATACAAGACAAAAATGGTTTTAGCAATTTCGAAATGACTACAACATACACATATCTTCCACGTTTGGCTCAATTACGTAAACTAATTCTCTCTTTCATTCTTCTTTTTTTTCTCCAACCTCTTTTCCTTAAAAAAATCAGTCATAATTAGTAATCAAGGGACAAAAAAGGTTATGAAAATCCTCACATCTAACAAAACTAAGGTGAGCATAATTTGGTTCTGGCACGAACTATTTGTTTCTCTGGAGGTTGAACGTTTAGGCCTTCATCCAACCACTGTTGTTCGAGGGAAAAAAAATCCTCTCATACAATAATTCTCTCTTATTTTTTTTTAAAAAAATTATCTGTTACTTAAAAACATGTGTGTAAAAAGTTTTAATATGAATTTAATACCAAGACGTCCAAATTTGGAATTCAATCCTAAATAGAGAGGATTTCTCTGTTTGAGAAATAAAATTATAAAGTACATATTTTTTTCTAAAAAAACAGAAATTAATGTCCCTTTAAAACAGCATTAATAAATATCTTAATTAGACTATAATGTCGATTCTAGATTTCCATTTATTTTTCCCTTTTACTAAAGTATCTACTCTGTGTTCACCGTTTGTCAATCAATCATGGTGTGAGAGTCGGGATTCAGCTCATAGTCGTGCAGGATAGTCTTGTAGTCTCGTGCAGATGTCAGAATCGATCTTCCATGTCAGTTACAATCGATATCATACCTCTATAATGTCACTTTTTCACGAACATTGAAACATAGATTATTTTTTGTAGTGGTTGTTATTCAGGAGAAGATATGGATTGCCTCTGATCCCAATCCTGTAACCTTTACATTAATTAATTATGTTGTCAAACTTAGTTGATATATTTCCATTTTTACATATAATGATCTACTCATATCTTTTTCAAAAATGTTATTTAGTTTGATTTTCTTTCAAGGTCGTTTGTTCGTTTGGGAAAGAGAGGTGTTTTACTAAAAAGTTTTGTGATCTTATAAAAAAAATTTAAAATAGTGGGAAAAATCAAAATAAAATTAAAAGATGTTAATCATAAATTTAGAAGAAAAATCAAAACATAGTGATGGGTTTGGAGATTTTTCCTTTTATCTTGGTGGAGTTTGTGTGGATATGCTTTGGCACTTGAGCTACCGACACAAACGTAATTGTCCATATTCACAAATCTTCAAGCTGAACATTCAAAACTCTATTCTTCTTTTCTTCTTCCAACTAATTTGCATAAAGGAAAAGTTGAAATTTTAATATTCTCCAATTATTCAATCTAGTACACTTCTATAATAATTGTATTGTGATTTTTTATTTTTAAAATCTTTCCACATATTAAATGAAAAGGACTGATGGGAATGTAAACTTCTTTAATTTTATTTACACATGTTTAATCTTTTTACTCCAACTTCGTCGAAGAACTTGGTCGAATTCCAAGGCTTCTACAAAGTTTTCTTGACTTAAATGTAAACTTACAATCTTAGGAGACTTTTGAAATAAAGTTTGACTAAAAGATTGGGAGAGATCAGGAAATGATGTAGGGAATTTGTCAAACAAAAGAAGAGAGGTGTGCATATGATCAATCTCATAAATCAATTTTTTTTTCATACGAAATTGATGTCAAATAATCGCATCCAAATATCTCAACTAGAATTGACACGTTCTTAATATCAAACAAAGATTGATCAATCATAGGAGGGAATATGCCAGAGAAATTAAAGTCATCCAATTGAGAGTTATATAAAAGTAGCGTTATAATTATAAAATAGACTTAATCTCGTACTCCAAAAAGTGGCAAGATATAATATTGTCTTCCCATAAGTGACCCAAAGGCTTCTCGTCATTTTTAAAAGGTTCGTCATCTTTAAATGTGTTTTTCTCATAAATCAAACATTCAATGGTAAAAAATGAGTCATGAGTCCAAAAAATAAAATGCACTAATTAAGTACTTCTAACCTCGATCATATCTCTTTAAAAAAGAAGTACTTTTATCTTAATAAACTAAACTATATGAACCTTCAACATACTTTATTCTAGACTAGTATCATGAAGTGGAAAAAATGATACAAAGAAAATATAATAGGAATTAAAAATAGTGGATCCACTTGGATCCAAAAATTTTATATAGAGGGGACTGTTCGAACGAGATTTCTAGAGAAATTTGATTTGTGGAGTTGAACTTGGGTTGATGTTGTATTTTTGTTGATTTGATGCAATGTGGTTTGATCTCTAGAATTTGATCATCTAATTATCTTTCGATTGAATACTTACACTTGATTTGAGAAAGCAGGGCAATTGATGTTCTTGAAATTGAAGTCTTGGAAAAAAGTTTGTATCTTCAAAGAAGCTTTAATCTTATAAGGAGGTTGGAATCTTGAAAGAAAGCTTGTAAAAGTTAGAATCTTGGAGAAAGCTTGTATCTTCAAAAAAAACTTTAATCTTCAAGAGTGATCGACTTTAGGGAGAATTCTATCCAAAATTTTCAACCCTTACAAATGAGAAGAACTCCTTTATTTATGGAGTTCTCTTGTGGGCTTTGTGGGCTTGAGCCTAATTGGTTCATGGATCAGACTCATGGGCTCAACCACATGAATTTGGGTCATATTCACGCTTTTGGCTCAATTAAGTTTTTTTTTTTTTTTTGATCAATTAAAATTAGTCCAAGTAAATAATATTTAATCGAACCAAAATAATTAACTTGATCCAACGGTTATAAAGAGAATATGTAGCATTATCAGAATTGACCAATTTATGTTTTTCAATTTGAATTTGGGACACATATCAATTTTTTAATTAGTTTCAAATTCAATTATTTGCATTTTTCATTGTTAATTTAATTAATGATGTGACATTTTGTAATTGGTCTCAAAATTTTCTATTCAACCAGAACATTATATAATACACCAAAAAAATTTAAATATTAAAATTTGCAAAAGGCTTAACTCAAAACCACAACACGACCATTACGCTACAACTATACTTTGTTTAAAATAAAATATTAGTATATTTAATATATATGGTAATCTGACACTTCAAAATTAATATTAAAATA
>JBBPDI010000005.1:20113747-20131929 GCA_037974545.1 Cucumis variabilis | reverse complement strand
CTTTCTTATGATCAGGACTAACCTTATACCGAGACTCACCACAAGTTGGACAACACTGCAAATCCTTAAACTCCTTCCAATACAGGACACAGTCATACTTACAAGCATGAATAATCCTTAAAATCCTTTTCGTTTAGCGTCATAGAATGAACTAGGAACGTTGGTACCACACATTGGAAATGCACACTTTATTAAGTCTAACATCATGTCAAATGACTTGTTACTTCAACCTTTTAAAACCTTTATGTGCATCATCTTAACCAAAAACTTAAGGAAAGAGTATATGGGTCAACCAGAGTATAACTCACTACGAGCTTCATTCATTAAGTCATGAAATATGTTTGATGTTTCTTCGTTTATATCTACACCAATCGGAGCTTCTAATTCCCATTTGTTTTCAATTGGAGCTTGTAAATCGTTAAGCATATCAAACATTTCATCTTCCTTATCAAAAGGGTTACTACTAGTTCCTTCATCAAAAGGGTTACTACTGGTTCCTTCCTCTAACCTTTCAACATCTCTCTGTAAGTTCACTACATCTCCATGATACAACCATTCTGTATAGGAGGGGGATATTCTGATGGTCAATAGATGTCACTCCATACCCTCTAATGAGTACCAATTTGAGTTCATACATTTCTTACATGGGCACCTTATTCGTCCGTAAGCATCGACGTGGAACTTGGCAATCTCTAAAAATTGGGACACACCCTCTCTATACTCAACCGATAACTTATTCCTAAGTTTCATCCAACTCTTATTCATACGTTATACACCTAAAAGGAGAAACTGTTTAATCATTAGTCTTATATTACTGATCCCTATCAAACTCTAAACTTAATTAGTCCATGAATAGGTTATGAGAAATCATCCATTAGCAGAATCTAAATTCAAACTACAAAAGGTTACCATAACTGCAGGATATTCAGAACAAACTAACCAAACACTATATCTACGTTACATTAACAAATTCATTCATTCATTTGTAATGAATATAAAATACCTAACTTACATAAATTATTATAAATTACCCTAAATTATTATAAATTACCTAAAGTATCCTAAATTATTATAAATTACCTAAAGTACCTTAAATTAATCTAAATTACATAAATTACTCTAAATTATTATAAATTACCTAAAGTACCCTAAATTACATAAAGTACCCTAAATCATTCCAAATTATATACAGTACCCTAAATTATTATAAATTACATAAATTACCCTAAATTATCCAAAATTACATAAATTACCCAAAATTATCTTAAATTACCCAAAACTATATAAAATTACATACAAACATACAATTACACTATCGAACACATAAACCATAAATTCTAAATCAAACCATCATTCCAAAATCTAATTTGTAATTCACAATTCTCTAATTCAAGACAACATATTCAAAATCTTAATTTGTAATGTAAATAAAACAAAAACTACATCAAAATATATATGCCGATATGAACTGACGACGACAACGGCAACAGGGACGACAACTGTGACAACTCCTTCTTCTTCTCGGATCTTCCTCACGATATCCCTCTCCCTCTCTCATTTTCTGTTTCTCCTCTGGTGTGGTTCTGTTCTGTGAAGGGGGGATTAAAAAGAACAGGAAATTCTCGATGCACAAAAAAACGTTGGGATTACCTGGGGAATTCCCGACGTCGTTATTCAGACATTGAAGAGGAATTCTCGATGCACCTGACACACGTCAGAGGAAGGCTTATCGTACAATTAATGATCAAGCCTTCTTCCGACGCATCACTGTAGGCGTCAAAAATTCCCCGCTGAATTTTCGACATTGTATAAATGACATCAGGAATTTGCAAAAATTTCTGACGTCCACAGTGATGCGTCAGCAGAAGCCCAAACGGCATGATTTAATTGTAACCATTTTCCAACGTCGACCTTTATGTGTCGAGGCAACGCACCGACCCCAACGTGGGCATACATGCGTCGAGAATTCAGATGTTCTACCATGCTTTCTTTTCTGAAGTGCTCTACGACGTCGAAAAACTCTCGGTTTCTTGTAGTGAGTCTATATGCCACCAAAGATCTCCTAAACAAAATGTATCTAAGGAAAAAAAATCGCATACAAAATGGATCCTTCAAAAACCTTAACAAACAACTTAGATGAGTTCAAGAAAATAGTTTCAGACTTTAAAAGTCTTGAAGAAAAACTAAGTGATGAAAATAAGGCATTCGCTCTCCTAAATTCTCTACCTGAGGCTTACAAAGAAGTGAAAAATGCACTAAAATATGGAAGAGACCCAGTCAAAACAGATACCATAATATCAGCCCTCAAAACTGGAGAATTGGAAATACAATCATAACATAAGGAACATCAAAGTGGAGATGGATTGTTTGTCAAAGGTAAATTCCAAAACAATCAAGGTAAAAAAAGTAACAACCTTTTTCCAATGAAGATAAGAATGCTAAACAGAAAAAGAAGTGTAAATACTGTAAAAAGAAGGGACACCTAATACAAGAGTGTTTTTTCCTTAAGAGAAAGAATCAAGAAAAAGAAAAAGACTCTAAAGGAAAACAACCAGAAGCCTCTATAGTAAAAAGTTCATTTACCTACGCAACCTAGCATCAACCTTAGACCAAGCCAACCATGTTAACCCCTTAGGAAAACATGATTGGGTCCTAGACTCATGATGCACCTACCATATGACACCTTTTAGAACATGGTTCAATACCTATAAGAAAATCAATGGAGAGTCTATGTTCATGGGGAATAATAATGCTTGTAACATTACCGGATTGGTTCAGTTATCATGAAACTAAAGGATGAAACTGTAAAACTCCTTAGAAATGTAAGACATGTTCCTCACGTTAAAAGAAATTTAATCTCCTTAAGAATGCTAGATTCTCTAGGATGTGAATACAAAAGGAAATGTGGAGTCTTCCAAGTTTTTATGGGACCTAAAGAAGTACTAGTTGGAGAAAAGGTAAATGACCTGTTTATAATAAGAGGGGTTGAAATGATAGAGGAAGCAAACACTGTATTATCTCTAAATTTAAAAGAGACTAACCTATGGCATAAAAGACTGTCCCATATAAGCCAGAAGGAACTTGAGGCTCTATCTAAGCAAGGCATTTTGCCTCAAGACATATGCAGCAAATTTTCTTCCTGTGAACACTGTGTGCTCGGCAAAGCAAAGAAACAAAGATTCACCAAAGCACAATACACAACTAAAGGAATTCTAGACTACATCCATAGTATGGGGTCCATCATCCACTCCAAGCCTATGCGGCTCAAGGTATTTCTTATCCTTTACTGATAACTTTTCTAGAAAGAGTTGGATTTGTTTTTAAAAAACAAATTATCAAGTTTTTGAAAAATATAAAGAATAGAAACTAATGATAGAAAAACAAATTGATAAAGAAATCAAATACCTTATAACTGACAATGGTTTAAAGTTTTGTGGAGAGGTGTTTAATAATTTTTTGCAAGTAGAATCACAAGACACAAAACTGTGAGATACACACCTCAATAAAATGGAGTGGCAGAAAGGCTTAACATAACTATAATGGAAAGGGTAAAATGTCTAATATCAGATGCCATTCTGGAAGAAAATTTTTGGGCTGCAGGTGCTGCCTATGTTGTGTACACCTTGAATAGAAGCTCTCATACCTCCTTAGGACTTCTAACACCTGAGGAGAAATGGTCCAAACACCCACCAAATCTAAATGACCTTAAGGTGTTTGGATGTGTAGGGTATGTCCATCAAAACCAAGAAAAACTAAAGGTTAGAGCTGCTAAGTTCATGTTTGTTGGTTTTACAGGAGGAGTAAAGGGTTTCAAGTTGTGGCACCCTACTAACAAGAGATTTATAATTAGTAGGGATGTTCTTTACAGAGAATCAAAGATGTTTATGCAAGAAAAAAGCAACACCGAAAGGAACTCAGATGACACAGAATCCTATACCACTCAAATTGAGGTGGAGAATACTAGAAACAATACCTAACCTACTGAGGAACCTACAGTTATTGAACAGGAACAAGTGGAAAATTTAGGTGAAGAACAAACTGGTATAGTTGAAGAACAAACTGACTTGAGCCAGTATTCTTTAGCAAGAGACAGACAAAGAAGGATAATTGTCCCTCCAACAAGGTAAGCTGAAACCAACTACATAACTTTTGCTCTAAATGCTATTGTAGTTCCTAATGATTATGAACCAAGTTCCTTTGAGGAAGCTGTAAATAGTAATGACGCTAAACAGTGGATTGAAGCTATGAATGAAGAAATAAATTCACTAAATGTGAATGATACCTGGACACTAGCCTCTTTACCTAAAGGATACAAACCAATAGCATCTAAGTGGATTTACAAACTCAAGAAAGAAATTACAAAAGAATCAAAACCTAAGTACAAGGCAAGACTAGTAGCAAAGGGTTTCACTCAAAAAGAAGGTATAAACTATTTTGAATTTTTCTCTACAGTTGTTAAACAAACTTCTATTAGACTTTTTCTATCCTTAGTTGCTCAAAACAACCTTGGGTTGGACCAACTTGATGTAAAGACAACCTTCCTACATGGCTATTTAGATGAAACAATCTATATGGTTCAACACAAAGGTTTTGAGGTTCAAGGTAAGGAAGATCTCTATTGCTTATTACAGAAGTCAATCTACGAGTTGAAACAATCACCCAGATGTTGGTATAGAAGATTTGATGACTTTATAGCTAGTTTGGGTTTTCAAAGAAGTTCATATGATATGTGTGTCTATATACAACAACTTATATTTATTACTCTATGTGGATGACATGCTTCTTCCAGGAAGCTCTAATGAAGATCTAAATCATGTCAAAAATCTTTTAAGTAAAGAATTTGACATGAAAGACTTAGGGGAATCAAGGAAGATCCTAGGGATTGACATCACTAGAGATAGAGACCAATATATACTAAGCATAAATCAAACAACCTACTATGAGAAAGTGATCAGAAGATTCAACCTCACTAATGTTAGACCAGTTACTCTTCCTATTGCACAACACTTTAAGCTTTCAGCTATTAACTCCCCAAGTGAGACAGACATTGAACACAAACAACAAATGGAGAATGTTCCTTACAACCAAGTAGTGGGAAGTTTAATGTACTTAATGATCTCCACTAGACCTGATCTATCCTATTCAGCAAGCCTAGTCAGCAAGTATATGGCTAATCCTGGAAAACGACACTGGGAAGCTACTAAGTGGATTCTGAGATACCTTATTTGGTCTAAGTATGCTAAACTAAACTACAAAAGGTCTATCGAGTTAGATCTAGAACTGATAGGTTATGTGGATTCAGATTTTGCTAGTGATAGTCAAAAGAAGAAGCCTAACCGGATATGTCTTTCTCTATGACCCTAATCTAATTAGTTGGAAAGCAAACCTACAATCTATTGTTGCTCTCTCAACTACAGAAGTAGAATACATAGCATTATCAGAAGCTGTAAAAGAGGGATTGTGGCTTAAAGGATTGATGGACTTTGGAATCAAACAATAGATTGTAAAAATCTTTTATGATACCAAAGTGCCATTCACTTATCCAAAAACTCTCAATACCACAGCCAAACAAAGCATATAGACATTAAGTATCATTTCATACGAGAAAAATTTGAAGCATAAGAACTACAAGTATTGAATGTACATATTTGAGAATGTCGTCGATATGCTTACCAAGCCAGTATCAACCTTGAAGCTCCAAAAGTGTCTCGAGCTGGTGGGTTTCGACCTACCTGAAAAAGGGTAGATTAAAGGAAGGAAAGTTATAAGTTGGAAGAATCATTAATAATCTTTTGTTGGATTTAAGGTGGAGATTGTAAAGGAAAAATGAACTCCAATAGAAAAGAACTACAATAGGAGCAACGATCTCTCTAACCACCTATGTTCTTGTAAACCTCTATAAATATGTATTCTAACTAACTATGTTTTACAGAATTGTTTTTCCATTTTACAAGAAAGAAAAAGAGAAAAGAAAATAGATATTTGTGTACTCATCTTCAATAAAAGAATAGATCCTTTCCTTGGACGTAGGCTTCAATTTTGGTCGAACCACAAAAAAATCCTTGTTGCTTCTCCCTTCTTCTCCTTTTAATTTCATAACACTGAGTAATCTACTACTCAAAAACAAAAATCAATACAAAAAAGGACTAAGGGTTTGTTTGTGTAGAGAGAGAAAAAACAAAGAAGAAGAAGAACAAAAAAGTGAAAGGTATTTTCTTCACTTCCCCTTTCTTTTCCATATTTTTCTTTTCTCCAACATGCAAAAGTAATTACATACCTCTTACACGTCTCGGTCATTGTCAAAATTTATGGCATCACCTCCTCCAAGTATTGCAAGTTCACCCCGCACAAAGAAAGGCCCAAAGACTTAGGCTTAACACAGTTTTTTTCTATAAACTAGAATATTAATTATCTTTATTTATGTCTTGAAAGTACATATTTGATCATTTTAAGTAAAAATAAGTAAAATTGATATTAATCATCTAGCTACCTTTTTGCATCTCACCAAATTATCAAATCATAATTAGACAAGAGACAAATTATTTGTATTTAATATTTTAAAAAAAATTTAATTCCTCTTTGGTGTGACCGATGAGTGAGGATGCATTCACCTAAATTAATCATTTACAAATTACTCAAAAGATTAGAGATGATTCATTTGTAACCATAGTATTAAATTTTTCACTACAAGAATATGGACCTATCGCAATGCCAAAAATGACGTCGTTTAACACAACATTGGCGTTAAGTACCTATTGCCGACGTTGCACACAGTACGTCGTCTTATAGGTCTTTTCACGACATATGGGATCACAACGTCGTGGAAAGGTCACTAATTAATTTGTTATTTTACCTTTTTGAGACGTACTTCTCGGACACGTTGCAAAAAGTTAAAACATTTCATTTCGTTCGAGACTTTTTGCGACGTTTGTCTCCAACACGTCGTAGAAAGCTGAATATTTAATTTGTTTTTGGACTTTCTATGACGCGTCTTCGAAGTACGTCACGGAAAGTCCAAATATTAAATCCGATTGGTAGACTTTCCACGATGCAGGTCTGATGTGCATCGCAGAAAGCTAAATATTTAATTTGTTTTTTGACTTTTTGCGAAGCGTCTCCGTATTACGTCACGGAAAGTCCAAATATTAAATTCTAAAAGTAAACTTTCCACGATGCAGGGGCCCTCGCACGTCGCAAAAAGTTAACACATAAACGAAACGTTTCAACTTTCCGCGACGTCGCGTGGGACACGTAGCAGAAAGCCTAAGATTCCACGACGTGCATTTAACACACATGTGAAGGTAATTCGTGATGTCAACAACCTCTCGCGTTGCAGAACCTCCAAAGAAAAAAAATTAAATCTTTTATTGATAATTGATTTTAAAAAAAAAACAATATTTATAACTTATTAATAATTAGTCATACCCATGTTTCTAATCAGGTTTATTCTCGTGAATTAACAAGAATTAAACCTCCAAAGAAAAAAAATCAAATCTTTTATTGATCATTGATTTAAAAAAAAATAATAATCTCTTCTTCTCCTTCTCCCTCTCCCCATTTTCTAAATTTCCACCATTTTCATTCCAAAATCAAATTTCTTCCTCCTTCCTATCTTTAAATAACCTCATAGTGCCAATACATCCCTTCTGTAAAAAAAGAAAAGACTAGGTAAACTACATATTTAAATTTCTTTTTTTATTATAGAAGTCGTGTACCCAGTACATAACTTCTTCCACGTGGAAAGGACTGACGTGGATTTAGAGAAGTTATCGTTATGGTTAATCATAACAGTAAATTTTTTTATTTGTTCACACACTACCCTATTACTTCTTCGACTTCTTCTGTTTGACAATACTTTGTCCATTCACCCTACTTTTGTTATTTGTTCACACACTACCCTATTGTTGATATTAATTTTAAAAAACACTATATTTTTTGAAATACTCCTCGTTTGGGTTATGATGACGACTATGGTTACCATTATTTTTACTCTTTTAAAGAAAAAAATTATGAATTTTGACATATTTATCGTTATCGTTATGGTTAATCATAACATTTAACAAAATTCATAACTTTTTGTAAATACGACGAAAAGCAATCCAATTATATTTGTGATGATTATAATTTATTACAATTGATCTATTAATAAAATTTTATTACGATTATATCAATTTTCATGAGCGGTAAACATGACTATATTTCTATTTAGAAGCTAATCTAAAAATGGTCTTCGTGTATATACAGTACTACAGGGGGTTAAACAAGCACCGAGCTTAATTAAGATGGTTTTTCTTTTTTTTTTTGCAAATGGAGGTCTTATGTTCTAATGGACGTACGTTGTTCTTAATCTAATAGGGTATGTAAATTGCATTGTGTTTCTAGTGAGAAGGGCTTAATTTGTAGTAGATAGTCATTTAGACTATGCTATATTAAGTTTGTCTTAAAAGTCTTTCATGCAGAATTATTGAAGGGTTGTATACTGTTTTTATGGAAACCTAAGTAGTGATTGTCACTTTAGGAAAAGCCTAAGTTAGAGTTAGTTTGAGGGATCTAAGTAGAAACTTAAGCTGTGGTTTGACTTTATTAAACTGCTTCTAACATATTTATTATGTTTAATTGTTAAACTCTATTTCAATTAGTTAAGTTTTTTTTATTAGAGAATGACTTTCAAGTATAGACAACTTTGCATCGAACTAGATTATCAATTCTTGTGTCTCGTTAATGTATTTGTTGTTAAAAAAAACATCTAGATCCCTTCATTTATTCACCTTGTAATTTCACCCGTCCAATTTTCTTATTTAACTCTTACTACTTTGATAACATATGCAATGATGTGAAATAATAGTTAAAATAAAATTTAGTAATTTTATATTTCATTTGATAATTTAGATATAACATGTGCATATGTGCTAAGATTAGTATACTGAAATATTTCATCTAGGTTTGACAGGTTCTTAGTCCATTTTTTTTATCATATGTTGAATCTAGTACAGTTCATTCAAAATTATAAAAGTTTGAAATCTACAACGAGAGCTTGGTAGAGGGCTGCTCGAACAAAAGAGTATAAAATGGTTTTAAGAAAAGTTATATATAAACTTTGGCTGTTTTTTAAACCAAAAAAATTAAACAAATTCTAAAGAAATGGACCAAAATTGGTTTTTAACGAAATACTGTTCATGCCTTTGATGCTTCATTTAATGTCTCTTACCTTTCAAATGTATTTAGGACTTCAAATTTTTATATTTGCTTTTATACATACCAACATCTATAATTAACTATATTAACATTTTAAATTAATCAGTAATAATTAAGTTATTATAGAATCATACATATTAAAAATGATTTAAGGTTTCTTCCTAAACATGGAGCTGACTAAGTAAATTAGAATATGTTTGTTTTTGTTAGAATCCCCATAGTTGTATTATTGAAATAGAAAATAATTAAAATAAAAAGATAAAAGAATTTTATATGTTGTCAATTTTATGACTTTTATATAATATATAATGTTTTGTTCTAAGATAATATATTTAACTATAGTTTTACATGTGCTAATTTGCTATATATTAATAATCCTATTAATTTTTTTAATAATATATACCTAAAGGATAGAGGAAATAAATAGATGCACATGAATATATTTTAACTACAATTATTATTAACTATTGAATTTATAATATACAATAAAATGACATCAATTCATGTGCAGATCAAAGAGAAAATAATACCATAAATGTTGGGATGATATCAATAAGACCAAAGTTAAAAGAACTATCGATCAAACGTTCTAAAAATTTAAATTTCTCACTTAATGTATTGTTAACCGGTTAAACAAGAAAAAAAATTGAACTTTCTCACTAACTTTCCAAGAAATGTGTAAAGTTGGAATCTATCATATGATACATTTTAAATAATATTATAATTTTTTTTCACTTAAACTTGCATCATATATAGTTCTCACAATAAGTAAATTGAACCATTAGCCTATTTGATTAAATATATAAAATAATGGAATGGTAAAATACGACAATCTGATCGAACCCAAATCGATCCATTGGTTTGATTCTTAATATAAAATTGTACACATTAGATTGTATTTAAAGAAAACAAAAAAATTATTTCGTTTGATTTGGTTTTTTTATTGAAAAAATTAATCAAAACCAAATTGAGGGTGTATACATTCATTTAAATAAAATATACACCAATTATTATTTTAAGTATTTTATTATTTTGAATGGACATATCTGAATCCCATTATTACTTGTACCTTCAGTATTTTAATTACTATGGTGTGCATCTTTGTTCTTTGGAAAAAAAAGACTCAATTTTTATCTAAAAGTAAAGAAACGAAATATCTAAATTTCATCCCTCAAAATCGAAACTCAAACTGGTATTGATCCAATCCAAATGAAGAAGCTATTCGTTTTATCCTTTATTGAGCATTAGTTTCGGATTCCTACTTAAGAAATCGATTGATTTTAGTTGATTTTTAGTTGACCTTAAAACTAAAAAAATCAATCGATAAACACGTGTACATATCACATATTTTCTTTATTATCATCTTAGTAGAAGCAATTGTACTTATAAAAAAAAAAATTACTTTGAATTTGAGTTAAGAGTTTCGAATGAATCAACTAAGTTATCATAATTATTTTCATTATATATTTTTTTTTTTGAAATCGAAATTAATTTATAACATTGTGTTATAAAATATCATTTCTACACCAACAAAAATTTATATAATTTAACACAACAAATTTCCTCTAACTTCTGGCTCAAAAAAGATCTCTCTAATTAGTATTTTAAAAAAAAATTATAGGAACAACTTGAATCTACAAAATTTTATTGATATATTAACAATCTATATGAACTCTTATCTCTTTTGAAATTAAGATATTATTGATAACAAAATAATGAAAAGTTAATTTAGGATACATAACTTAAATTTTAATAGATCTAAAAATTTAGACGGATGAACAAAAGTAAATTTTTCTAACATATCTTTAACTTGTAGGCGGACAAGCTTTGAATCTCCCATTCCAATCTTCACATAGTTTTCAATATCTTTATTTCATAGTTCTCTCTTCATTAATTCACCTATATCTCGTATTTCTTTTCTACTTAATTTCATCGTGACCAATATGCATATTTAATTATTCGTACTAGGTTTGATATCATGTGCAATTATTGTCTGTGTGTGGGTGGTCAGTCGTTTAGAACGGCGCATTTCAAATATTTTGCCTGATCTACATGTGGATCTTTCGATTTGATCGTCAACATGGTAATTTAGCTTTATTCTTGTGGATTGTGTTATTTGCTTGTTTCAAAAGTAACATTTTCTTTTTAAATGAAATTTTTTTACACTTAATATCTAATTTTTATAATTGAAAGTTTGAAATTAAAATTTTAGAGATGATTTTTTTTCAATTTGAGGTAGTTTTTTAATTGCTCTTAATTTTTATTATAATAGAGTAAATATTATTAATCATCATTATTAATAGTATTTTTTTTAGAAAAAATTACTATTTAATAGGAAAATTTTGAAAATATTAATATATAATTAAGTAAGAAGTTGAGACTAAATTTATGATTTATTAATAGTGCAATGAAACCAATGACAAAAATTTAACAAATTCTAAGGTACTAAGACCAAAGTAATTTTTAACCCAAAAAAAATCCCTTTATAATGATGCTAATTAATCATCTTGTTAGTAGTAAAGTATTAAATGCATTTTTACTAAATACGAATTGATTTTTAAAAAAAAATTGTGGGAGGAATAATCAAACACTAGTTAAAATATTAAAATACTATACTAATTGGCCAAATTAACCGATTAAAAAAATACATTTATTTATGAATATCGTTTAGGAGTTTTTTCAAAAATATAACAAATCGACAAAATATTTACAAGGTATAAAACAATTTCGAAAACAAAAAATTTCATGGGCACACAATGAAAAGTACAAAAAATGACTTAGTCAACCTCAATTAATTAGTCATACACGCGCGTGTAATTTATCTTTTAAACGATCATGATAGTAAATCATGTAAGAAATGATACATGATCGCGTACCAAAATCTAAACGGTCTTAGTTTAATATCGTGTTCCAAGATCTTTTATATTTGGATTTGGTACACGATTGTGTACCCAAATCTAAACCATCATATACCAATATCCCAACGATTTTTTTTTCAAGATAGTGTACTAAGATCTTTTATATTATTACTACACAATCAATCTTGAACCAAATAACACTTTAAAAAAATAATACAAGATTGATGATTGATCGAAAATATAAATAATGATTTTAAAAGAATATAAAAGAAAAATTGTAGAAGAAGAAGAGAAGAAAGAAGAAATCGGAGCAGCGCGAATTTCAAAAACAACAAGGCCAAATCTGAAATATTTAAAAAAAATAATCAACTTCATGAACTTTTTTATTTTGTTACACGAACCGTAAATATTTTAGTGTTTTGTTTTATATTTATGAAAATTAATATTTCATTTGTTGAATTGAAATTAAAAATGAAAAGATAGTTTATATGTAATAAAAGTAAGGTTTTACATGTGCTAATTTATTATTAGATACGAAAAAAATTAAAAATAACTATTTATTCATCCCAAATTTGCGATATAAAATATCTAATTTACTTACACTTTTATATTTCGTTTGAAAATTTACTTATAATGGTAATAAATTAGAGACTGGAAAAATATATACAAAATTTAACGAAATTTTATATTTTATCCATAATAGATAGTGATACATTAGAGTCTATTTGGTAACGTTTATGTTTCATGTTTTCTGTTTTTGTTTTCATTTTTTAAGAAATAGAGGTGTTTAGTAACGTTATTTATTTCTCGTTCTAAAAAAAAAGTAAAAATGTTTTCCATTTTATAAGGAATTATTGGGGAAAAAAATGGTTTCTCAATTATTTTTATTGGTTTCTTTTTTTTTTCTCAATTATCCCTATTGGTTTCCTTTTCTTTTTACTCAATTATTTTTATTGGTTTTCTTTTTCTTTTTCTCAATTATTTTTCTTTTTTATTTTTCCACATGATTTTCTTTTTCCTTTTCCATTTTTTCCACGTGATTTCATTTTTCTTCCTTTTATTTTCATCTTTTTTTCCAAATAACTACTCTCCACGTGGTTTCCTTTTTTTTTCTCTTATCTCCATCGTCTTCGCCATCTTCCTCCTTGCCTCTCATCGTCTTCCTCTACCCGACGTCTTCCTCTTCGTCGATTCTGAGTTTTCCTCTTCCTCTTCTTGTGGATCTATGTTTTCACCAAATCTGTGGGTTTTCACCAGATCTGTTTTTTCGTTGTAGGTCTTTGTCTTCCTCTTCACCGTGGATTTCAGTCCTCCTCTTCATCGTGGGTTTTCGTCTTTCTCCTTGATGACTCTGTCCTTCATATCTCAATTTCACCTTAATCTTCACAAGATTACTAGAAGACCTAATTCCTATCTAGGGTTTGATAAAGTGAGTGGTGTAATGTTTAATTGAATTAGATGTGAATAAAATAACATGAATAAAATAAAAGATAAATTTCAAAGAAAATCAGAAAACAAGAAACGATTATCAAACACATTTTCTGTTTATGTTTCTTTTTTTTTTAACAAAGAAGTATCAGAAATAGTTATCAAACACATTCATATTTCTTATTCTAAAACAAAGAAGAAACCAGGAACAGGAAACATAGAATAAAAAATAGAAAACAAAGAACAGTAACATTACCAAACAGACCTTTAATAACTACCAAACACTCTAATAGAAGTCAACCATAACAAAATTTTACTATATTTTCTTTATTTTTCATATTTCGAAAGGTTATTAAATTAAATTGACAAAAGTTTTGAAGAGTAATAAGGCATCCCACACATATCCACTTTTGGACAGGAGCATTTCATAATTTGGGCCTTGTGGGATATTTGGACTTGAGCCTCGTAGTCATAGTACCAATCCAACTTCCTTTTACACATATAGCATTTATTCTTACGGTTTTTATCAAAGATTGCCGTTGGATTCAAAATAACTGAGTAAACATCAACTTTATTTTTTAAAAAAAACAAAATGTGAATATAATAAAATTGGTTAAAAGTCTATAAATGATAAGAGTCTATAATAGATCATGCTGTAAATATTGTAAAATCTATGAAATTTATAATTTATCTATTACAGATAAATTATAAAAGTCTATAAGCTATAGAAGTACATTGCTAGATTTTACTATATTGTATCTTTTTCTAAAAGGTTGCTATATACTTAATTATTATTATTAAAATTGATATCCATTGCATTATAATTTTGTAGAGCCTATTGTTTCATACACATATGCACACGTGTGCATAGAGAAAATACCCAAAAGCCAGATAAGAAACGTGTCTTAAAAGTTCAAAATAACAATTTCTTTAATAAACAAAAAGCAAGAACCAACGAGAAGTTTAATTTCGATGGAGAAAACAAAGTATGTTTAATATATCTTTGACATTTTTTATAAATAAATAAAGCTATATTAGATAAGTGCAAAAACAAGACAATTTGTTCGATAGATTGAGTTATATCCACATGTAAATACCAAAAAATAAGTTGTGGTATATCACGTGATGTTTATTTACATTTTTCTCATATACTATCATTATAATAGACATAGACTTGAAATTATTTGATACATAGATCTATTTTCAACCTCAACTTGAAAAAAAGATAAATGAAATCTAAAATATTGTTATATACTTAAATAATGATAAAACATGTTAAATTGATTAAAAATAAATAAAAACTATCTTTTAATTAATTTTCTTTTATTTTTCTTATAATGATTTGCATTTTTCTTAAATACGATGGTTGAATTCATAATCAAATTTCTAAAATAAAAACAACCTTTTTCAAAGCTACATTTTTAAGGGTTTATTTGGTAGTCCATCAATTTTCTTTTTTTAGTTTTTAAGAAATAAATGTGTTCGAAAATTGATTCCCTTTTTGTTTTCAAAACAAGAAACTTATTTTTTTTTTCTAATCAGAAAGGGAAATTGAGAAATGAAAAAATTAGAGATTACATCAGTTACCAAATCTATATGGTTCCTTTTTATATGATAAACAAAAATTTAAAAACAGATAAACAAAAAAACGAAAAACTGTAATTGTTACCAAATTAAACGGGACCTTAATTTTCAAATTTTGGGTTGTTATTGAAACCATTAGTATTTCATTATTTGTAGACTTAATTTTTAAAATAAAAATAAAATAAATAAAATAGTTAAGCCAAACGAAACTAACAAAACTTAAGAAAACTATGAAAAAGCATATAATCTACAAAGAATTTTACACGTAAAAATCTTTTTTTTTTTTCTACCAGACTTGAAAAATGTCCAATTTCTTTTAATATATTATCATCCATTTTTATTTAAAATTGATTTATTAATGCAAACTCTAAATTTCAGTGTATAGATTTTTTCCTCCTAATAGTTTTTCAATATAAATCAATCCACAAGACATGGATAGAGATATAATTAGTGATCATTTCACACTTTATTATTATATACACAAAATATCATATGAATTATTGGTTTAACTTTGTCCTCCACTAATTGTCTTTTATATTTCATAAATTCATCATCTTCTTTTCGATATATTTTATGATCCTTTAATTTAAATTATCCTTTAAAGTTTTATTTTAATTAGTTCTTACAAAATTATTTGTTTGATATTTTGTCTAACAATAAAACATGGATATCATTTCCTTCCATTTCACAATAATATGTTTCCGAAGATAAATCCACTCCACTTTTTTTCACCAAATTAAAGGATTCCTTTATATATATCCCTAATCCAATATTCATTAACTATCTTTTTCTTAACATAATAATATGAGATAATTGAACATCAACAATTAAAAATATTTTTAAAAACATATTGAAAGCCATTTATTAATTTATTGTGATTGTTAAATTAAACATGATCAAACCCAAGTAGATCATATATATAATGAGTTCATCATCTAATTTTACTAACATCATAAACATTTATGGTAAATGCAATTTATACCAAATGCATGTGATATCATAGTAATATGAATCTTTGACAAGAGTTGAATAAAGTTTAATTATTTTACAACAATATATATTATCATGTGTGTCACGGTTTAAAATGTGATGTCTAGTAATAAATTTGAGTAATAATCTAAGAGGAAGAGAATAAAAAAACGACCTAATTTAGTAAGATTTGCTTTACAAAATGGGACTATAAATATAAAAGCTTTAAATGCAAAGTTAAGATTCCCAAAAGTTGTAAAAAAGAAAGTACAATTAAAATTTTCTTTTTCTTTTTCTTTTCCTACAGGTATGAGATTCCTAAACTAAAAAAGCATATGAAAAAGGCCAAATATGTTTGCATGATGATGTTCCAAACATTATCTACTATAAAATTTATAAACATACCATTTGGTCCATATATATATACCAATTTTCAATCCATTTAATTTTACTTTTAAGTGTTAAATTTGTTGGATCGTGTGGTTGTTTATGATATATTGATGAATAAAAATATGATAATTTGTTAGAAAAAAATATTGACGAATTTAGAAGAGATCCAGGGACTCGTTCCTTCAACTTTGAAGTATTTGACTATTTTTATTGATTAATTTGTGAATTTTTTTAAAAATATTTTTAGAATTATAATGATATTTGTCTTTGTTTAAATTATATCACGTGTTATTGATAAACTTAAATATTTAAAATTAAGCCTAACTAAATAGTTATATAGATGAAGAAAACCATATGTTTAGCCTAACTAAATAGTTATATAGAGTATGATAGCTCCACCTTAGATTGTTTGATCCGACCCTTATATGGAATATAAACTTAAGCCTTTGAGCGTGTTATGCATTTAATTTAATTTGTTAGTGTTAGTGCTGTTGTTTCACTTAGTTGCTTTGGTTTTTGTAACCGCTTTTAGTTAGGAAAATGAGTGACAAAAATCATATTAAAGCTTTGGAAATGGATAGGTATTAACTGTTAAAGAAAAACGGAAACCGTTATAGAATTGGAAGTGAAATAACTTTATTTGTCCAATTACAATTAATTAAGGGTCAGATAAATGATAATCTCAATCGACGGCTCAGAATCAATTCCTTAACTCAAAAGCAAAACCCACACACTTTTTTCTGCACGTGCATTTCACGCTTTACCATTTGTCAACTCAATTGACCCTCTCTTGAAACCGTGTCAACCACGCGACCCAAGCCAAAAACTAAGAATCATAAATAAAATGATATAATAATAATATGCTCAAAGAAATGCTTTTCACTTTCCTTTCTTCTACCCGCGCTAAAATAAAGCACAAGTTATTGCAGAGCTCACCGCCCCTTGATTTCGTTTGATTTTCCCATTTCTTCTTCTTCTTCTTCTTCTTCTTCTTCTTCTTCTTCTTATAACTCTCCTCTACTAAAACCAATTTGCGAGCTGTAAGTTTCGAAGTTGGTTTCCTTTTCTTTTCTCTCTGAATTTTGAAATTTCTGTTTGTTCGACGATTTCAAAGTTTTTCTTGTTGTTTTCGTTCTTGGTTTTCTCGTTGTAATTACAGGAATTTGTTCTGTTCGTAAGGTTTTCTTTAGGTTGCTGGAGCTTTCAATCATGGGTATGCTGGTTTTGATTGTGGTGTTTATCTTTGATCTCGTTGCTTTTGCACTTGCTGTTGCTGCAGAGCAGAGAAGAACTACTGTAAGTTTTCTGTATTTCTTGCAACTCTCTATTAATCGTTTTTATTGTTTGATGAATCTTGTTTTTATGAGAAGAGTTGTTATTGGGAATTTGAAAGGGTTTGTGATTTTCATACTGGTTGTGCTGAAATAATGGCTTATTGATTTTTGGGTTTAGTTATATGTAGGTGGCTTTTGTATAGAAATGCTTTAGGTCACCAGTTTGTGACTGAATAGAAGAAATTTTGAATTCTGATGAACTCTAAAAATCTTCAGACATCCAAACCATGTTTAAAATGTCATCTACCGGAGACAGAGGGAATTTTTAGCAAACAAATTAGATTTTTTGTTTCTGCACCCTGTGGCCTGAAGTAATTTTTAAGCCTTAGGTATCTAATTTTTCCGTTTTTTTTTGTGTTTCTAATTTGAACCATCCGTGAACAGCTTGGTCTGTTAAGTTTCTAATCACGAGAGAAATGGAATA
>JBBPDI010000005.1:20077994-20088965 GCA_037974545.1 Cucumis variabilis | reverse complement strand
ATTTATGATGGGGGTACGTTGAATCTTATTAGACAGATTGTGTGAGAGCGGATAGGATCGGGGTTTGATTATCTAGAATTTATTGTAGATTACCTTGTGAGTACTTGAAAAGGGTTATAAATGGTGGGTTACAAGGCCATTATCTTAACCGTTGGACTATAGACGCTGAATTTATTGCCAATTGTTCTTATTTTAAAATATAATTACTCATGTATATTTCATTTGTTAACCTTGGAAGAATGATTATTCCAATTTTATTAGTAAATTATAAATTTTAATCATATGAAATACTTTTTCTTTAAAGGTCAACCCAATATTATGTTAATTTATCTTAATGTTATGACTCGTATAGCAAAATAAGAAAAACTCATAAAATTCGATTATTTTTGCACAAATTCTATATATGTCTTTGTGGGTTTTGAATATTGCAGGACGAGTTGTTACTTCTTCACTTCATCTTCTTCTTATTCATTTCTTTCAGATTTTCTTTTTTAGATGTTTAGAGTATAAGATCCGATCGTTTATATCTAGTACATCTTCATCATCTTTGGCTATGTACCATTGCATTTTCTAAATGATTGTATACCAAAATCTAAACAATTGTGTATATGGTGTTATGCAATTGTTAGATTTGAAGTTTTTTACGATAATTGATATTGGACCACACGATCGCTTACCATGACCAACACGACTGCTTACCTTGATTTACACGATCGCTTATCATGATTAACATGATCGTTTATCATTGTCAGTACGATCATTTAAAGTATATTATTTCACTACATGATCGTTTGATCGTGTACACGGATCCAACAATCGTTTAAATTATATTGTACGATCGTTTATATTTGAAGCTTTCTTGCCATCGTTTAAAGTTTATTATTTGATTGTTTAAATTTGAAAGTATCTTTTTCTATTGTTTAAAATGAACTACACAACCTTATATCATGATTTAAACCATTGTTTAGATTGTAGTACACAATTGTTTAGAAGAAGATTGCTCACATGTGTGTGGCCGATTAATCACTTGTTAACTGTGGTATTTTTGGTATATCACATCGTGGGCTTGTGAGCCTTTTTATTTTTTAAAATTGTTATATACAGTATATATATTTTACCGGTTTGTTATATTTGTGGCTTTCACATTAACCTCTTTACTATGAGGAAGTGATTTTCGTCTTGCACCCTATATTCTTAGCCATCCACTTGCTCTTACCCATGAAATGAGAGGCTTATTGGGCCAGCGTTGTTGAGCTGTCCTCACTAATACAAATCTAAGGATAATTTCGTTTGAACAGAAGTCATAATTAGCTTAGGATTAGGATTAAGTTATCTATGTCATCAATAATCAAAATAGTCAGTTTTATATAGTTAATGGTGTTATAACTTAAAAGTGACTATTTCCTAGTTCCTGTCTTCAGGTAAACTCTTTACATAGGATGCCCTCACTTCTATGTCTCTACATAAATGATTTCAGATCGCATCATTTGTACTAACTACAAAGCGGGTCGCATCCATAGGATCGCTACAATAAAGCACCCAACCTTATTCATACACTATAGACAATTTGGGTTATATACTCGAACTTGATCCACATTTATATGTCTCTACATACGTCAAGTCTACACTAGATAGCCTTGGGACCTTAGTTCATTGGATTCAAGATTATAGCAGTCAATGTTCACTAATAAGTCCTCAATAACCACTTTATTGAATAGAATATAATTTTAAACTACAGACTACGAGTTTTAGGACATAAATTATATGACATACATTATGCATATAATTAATTTAATCAAACATCACATGTAATAATAGATTAAATAACAAAATACACTGAATTTGGCACCCCTAAAAAATAATCAAATTGATATAATCAAGGAAAATTGCATAGGGTAGCATTTTGAGAATATGATATAGCAAATATAGCATATTATTTTAGAATTTTGTAAATATGATAAATTTTTCACTTATAAAAATACCCTCATCTTAAATTTGTTATTATTTCTAAACTACCCTTCAATAACTTAGTTCTCTTCCTCATATTATGTCCTACTCATTATTTATTTATTCTTCCACTTTTTAAGGCCCTAATTATTTGCTTATTCTTATACTAGAAAAATTATTTATTCTTTCTGTCTTAATCTTGATTTTAGAATATTAATAGTACAATAATTGCTATATGAAATATAATGGTTGTTGATCGGAGTAATTTAACTTCATTTTTTATTACTTTTTTTTTTCTTTCTTCGATGTGTATTTTGAGTTGAATCTGATTCCAAATGATTTTGTTTTATTTTTTACATTGATTTTGTTTTGGTTTTACTTTGTCTCAGTTTTGTATATCAGTGTTGTGATATACTTATATTATATGTATTAGTTGGTTAATATACTTACTACGTGATTTTTGTTTTTTCAAATCTTATGCGATTTATTAGAGTATTATTAAGTATATGAATGAGGTAACTCAATGTATCATTATCAAGTATATCAACAATATATTGTTACAACATATTAGTAAAGTGAATAATTATCAAGTATATGAATCAAGTTTACAAGTGTATATTAATAGTATACCAAGTGTATAAGTAGCACTTCAAACATATCAAGTGTAATTAATCAATCAAATGTATAAGTGAGTAATATTAAGTGTATCTGTAGTGCATCGAGTGTATCAAACATATCATGTACATCAAAAGTATCAAATTTTTTGAGTGTACCAATGAAGCATAACAAGTTTATTAGTGGCGTATCAAACTTATAAGTGAAGTATTTAAGTATATCAAACTATCAAGACCTAAGGGTTATCAAGTGTATCAGGAAGAATCAAGTGTAACGAGGAGTATTATAATGTGTATCAAGATGTTTCACATGTGTATCAAAAGGTATCGGGTGTATCAAAGAGTATCAGGTGCATCAAGTGTATCAATCAAATGTGTCAGGTGTATTAGGTGTATCGGAAGTGTATAAGGTGTATCAAACGTATATTAGTAACGAGGGAATTTGTGACATTTTACCTCTTGATGTGTGGGCTGAGCTTTGTTTTTCCATTTTTTGCAAATAACTAAGTGTGTGCGGACTTATTTATTATAATTTATTTTGCCATTTTTGCATGTGCCCCTATAATCAAATTATAAAAATTTAATTAATTAAAATAAAAAAAAGAAAAAGAAAAAAAAACAATATGTCCGAACCTACAACCTTCTTCAACCACGAAGGATGAACAACCACTGCACCAGAAACTACCACATGGTACTTTAAATGTGCGCACAAACAATATATTTGTTTTCGATTTTCCTTTTTTTAATCAAACGCTCCTGCAACTCTGTACAGATTGAATATACACAAAACTGAAAAAAATCCTCTAAAAATCGTCAATTCATAGCAACTCTTGCCATCAAGCGACGAAGACTTACAAACTTAATTACATAATTAAAATGTCCAAAACAACAGGTTCTTACAACAATCAAATTAATGAAAAACTGTAATTTAAGGTGTCAAAATCGAAAACATCTATTTTGCAAACCCATAATGCAGAGGGATGAAGAATACCCACCTAACCAATATAAATTTTAAAATTCTCAATTAAAATTTGAGATGTCTCAGATACCAATTGAAGGGATAGAAGCCCTAGGCATCGTAAGATTTTACAAAACCATTCATCAATTTAATTTGGGAATCTAAAAATACCAATACATTGACAAAATAATACATAAACTAATTTTCTTATTATAACTTAAAGGCTAAGTATGCTTTCTAATTATAGATTAGAGAAAAAAAAACTTACTTAGTTTGACGCCACTAAATCTACTAAAACTTCAAATTGAGACACCACCCATCGAAGACCTTCCTATCCTTTGGGATGAGATTGATTTGTGGGAACCAATTGAGTTGGAAAAAAGTTTAGAGACAAACTATTTTTGCACAGAGCAAAAACATAGGTTTGATTAATTAAGAAAAATTATTTTTCTTATGCATATTTATAACTCCATTTTCTTGAGAGATTCTATTCATTTAAAAATATTAAATTAATAAAAATTTTAAATTAATTAAATCATATTTAATTAATATTTTATTTAAATCATATTTAATGAATATCTCTTCAATATCTTATAGTTTTAAATTAATTTAATTAAATAAAATTAAACTAAACTATTAATTAATCTTCAATCAATTAATAGCTAAATTAAATACCTTATATTTATGGAAAATTTTCAAAAATAGCAAATTCTATCACTAATAGTCATTGATATGCAATAGTGATAGAAGACTATCATTGATAAAATATAAAATGTTGCTATAGCTTGTAAATATTTTAATTTATTTTGCTATTTTTAAAAATGTTCCTATATTTAACTTAAATTAATTTTGAATCATATTCAAATATAAATTTCTTTGATAACCAATAATTTTAATATGAATACAATTCACATTAAATTAATATTTGAACTCCTTTAAATGTCTTATATCTCATAAGTTAATTTTGAATCATATTCAAAATTAAATTTATATAATAAAGTTTGATTAAAATATAAACTTTATATTATAATGTATCACCATACATTATACTAATTCCCAAAGTAAATTTGAACAATTCAAATTACAACCAATATAAATAAATCTCGTTACCCTTTATAAGCTAGGAAGGGGACCTAATGGATAGAAGCTACAACGATATATGATTAATTGGCTAAACTCATTAATCACATTAATCAATATTCATTAACTGTGTGTACACTCCACTAAAGACTCACAACTGAACTCTTCTCACTGTTGATATATTTCTACATCCACGGATATAGACCAATAACAACAAGTTAGTCCTTCACGAGTGTTCGAAATACCAATTGGGTCAAATTTTTGTTTTACCCTTGGGTTACCTCTAGTCCTTAAATACTAGTGCTCCTCTAATGAACAATATGTTTATGGTTCAATCAATAAACACAAACCTCTCTCATGTCATAGAGAGGGTAGGGCTCTTTGTTCAAGTTTTGGAGACACCATTTAAGGGAACACTCATCTACTTACCTTTAAAGTAGGAAAGGAGTGAATTTCATCTTGTGTAATTATGTTTCCAACTCTCCACTTGGTTTTGTCCCCAAAATGATAAGCATATTGAGTCAGCAATCCAATCACTCTCATTTGTACAAATGAACGGACATTCCTTCGCGAACAGGAGTTCATAATACACTCAAGATTAAGACTAACTAAGTTATGATAACTTGTAAAATACGAGTTATTGTGGCCTCTTAAGTAAAATAATTAAGTTTTATCGCATGAAAATAGAAGAATGTAGAAAGAAAAAGTAGACAATTTAATTACTAGGCGAGAGATTTACCGCAAAAGAACTTCACCTCTGTTTTACGATGATTTGATGCTTTTATCGCAGGATTCTAGGCGAAAAAGAGCGAGATGCAAGCAAGTACATTGCACGCGGAGTACTTTGACCAACCTTTTCAGTGCAAGGAAGTAGATATTAGGCGATCAAGTCATTAGCAGACAAAAGAGGTTGATGGGATTGTTAGAAAAGAACAATTGGGACAGGCTATGCAGCAGAGCGACAACTTTTCAGAAGTCTTAATGGTGTGCGCCGGCATGTCAGCAACACTTCACATATATAACAAGAGTTTCCCTCCTTAAAAAAGTGTGCATAAATTGATCGAAAAAACAAGTTCCTTACAACCTTCATCTTCTCTCCATCATCTTGAGTTTAGGTGAGAGCCAGAAGCAAAAAGAGAAGGAGAGATCCACAAATTCCATTACTTCTTAACCATCTAGGCAGAAGTCAAGTCAAAGAGAATGAAATATCAAACTATGAGGCGTAATACTTCTATTGTATTTCTATTTTCTTATTTTTATATAAAGTTTTTTTGTAACCAAAATGTTAAGGCCGAAAAGCCTAAAATGTTATGTATGAAAGCAATGCATTTCTTCTTCCATTCTCCCATCTTTCTTTACTCTTCTATAGACACATATGATTGAATAACTAGATAGTAATGAGTGATGTATTCAATATATAGAAGATTATAGTGCTAGTAATAAGAGTTTTGTTTAGTTAAAGGTGAGCATCATAACCTTGTTCATTCGAAAGAAGAGCAAAAGTATAGATCGTAATCACTAAATACATGAGAACAACTCTTAACAAAATAAGTAGTGAAGAGAATGCAGTAATGTGTGTGGCATACATTATCGAAAGGATAATGTGTGTGGCGAAGCGTGCTGATAGGCGTGCCCCTTAATTAAGGATTAGTTACTATTATTACATGCACAATGATTAATGATATATCATCACTTAACCCGAGTATTTGCATCCCGAAAGACTAGTAAGTATGATTAGAATGTGTGACTCATGTTGTAAATTCATAAATATTTAAAAATACAACTTACATAAGTGTGACACCTGTTTTATGTGATTATCATGCTTAAATGCACGATAAGTGGGAAAAAGAAGAAATGACCAAATCACATAGGACATCTCGTGCAAAGGCTACGTGATGAGAACTACCTTGGCGATTAACAACCTCAAACATGGAACCATGACATTACGCGAGGAAAACTCACTAGAAAACAAGGATGGTAGTTCGAGTGATGTGACTTCACAAGACCAGATGTCAGCGGTGACACACTCAGAGAAATAAAAGTTTACCGCCAAAAAGCAGCCTATACAAGCAATTTGTCTTCACCAAGAGAAAAGAGGTCTGAATGGACCATGAGAGGCCTGTATAGGTTAAAACCTAGAGATTTGGTGGCAAGGATTAGCCTAACCACCGTGTGCACAACATTCCTCCATCTTCTTCGATCAGATTGTAGCGCAAAAGCTTAGAGTTTAAGAAGAGAAAAGTTCATTCCCCGAGTCTCGTAACTTGTATTTCACCTTTTTTCTTTTTCCATATTACTATTCTTTACATTTTATTCAGTTATATTGTACATTGACCGAAAGCCTTTATTCTTTAATACAATGTATCTTTATACACTTTTCAATCCATCCACGTCTTTACTATTAATTTGTATTTATGTTATGTGTTAGATGAGCTACATTCTATACTTGGTCAGTGTATGTCGCCAACTATCTAAGAGGGTGACTAGCAAGGACGTGGCTAACACACATAAGGTAGAGTTTCTCTAACCTTGTGAGGGGACTTCCTTCATTGTATCCCAAATGGCGAACAAGTGTGGACTATAGACACCGAGAGGTTGCTGTCCTTAAATGTGAAGCACTCGAAGTAGAATAAATAAGTATTACTAGATATAAATCGTTTAGCTTGTCATAGTCATTTGAATCTCGAAAGGAGACTAAGTGCGGCATTTAATGACTCTGAGAGGAGCATGCCTTAATCATAAGATAGCAAGGTGAGGTATATCGTGTTGTGATGGTCATATAACTTATTCACTTGATAGCATGAGAACTTTCTTCATCGCCTTCCTTAACGCAAGTTATTCACTTAATCTTCCATCTTGCCATTATTTATTCTCTATGCATGAGTATCTAGGTGTAAGTAAGTAGCTTTACTTCTCTTTGTATTCTTTCAACTTAATTACCATAACGCCTAAACGATAAGTGAACCCTAGAACTAACGACTATAAACAATTCTCTATGGTTGACTCTGGATCATCCAGATAAACCTGCTGTTTCGCTTGCACTTTGGCAAGTAGTAGAAAAACTTGTACTCAATGAGGACTTATGCATCAAACAATGAAGAGGCACATAGTGAGCATCTTACATGCTATGATCATGACCCATGACTCATCGCCTAGAATTGATGCATGCTATCACTACTACAAAACTAGCAATACTTGACGCTTTTTACCTATCAAGTATTTGTTTACTTTGCACTTTTCAATGCATCAAATAATCGAGTGTCAAGAATAAGAGAAGTTTACTTGACAATTTTTAAGCGTCAAGAATAAAGGGGCTTTTTGTTTGAAAATTTTTACGCGTCAAGAATTTATTTATTCTTGACACGTTTTGCATGTCAAGAATTTTTTTTAAATAAAAAATTGTAGAATTTGAAATATTCATATAACTATTTGCACTTGTTTTGAAGTCCATTCACACACACATAAGTAGAGCCTTTAAGAATGCACAAAGTTGCTAAACTACGTATATTAATTAAACAATTGAATCACCTCAAACTTTCCATCAAAGAACTAATAACTTTAACAAATTGCATATATCAATGAACCATACGTATAGTTGGTCATTACATACTTAATTACAATAGCCCAAACTTCTAACAACATCCCAAACTTTCCATCTATGTCTAAATATAAACAAAATATATGTGCAGCCCAAAGGTTTACCATATCAACAAAATATACATGTCTAAGCTACAATATGAACATTTTCTTGTTGCAAAATTCTTGCTTCTTTCTTAAACAATTGAGCCCTTGCATTTGTGATTTCCAACCTCTCCTTTAGCTCTTTTATTCCATGCCTCAAAGAAGATACTTCCACAACATAACTTCCAATTTTTGACTCGACAACCTGTAGAAGACACATTTATTTTATAAAAATGATATTCGTTTCATCATTGAGATAGAAAGTGATATAAAAAAAATATAAGAACATAGCCACAAATTTGAAATGGGTGGAGGAGGCCCAAATTAAACATCAAAAGAAAGACAAGCTAAAGAAACGAATCCAAAGCAACAAGGAATAATACCCGAAAATAAAGTCTCCTCCAATTGTTGCAAAGTTCGCTAATGCTACTCAACGTGGGATCTTTTCCTTGGTGGTGTAAGGACAATACTCCTTCCTATTATCAATACTATAAAAGCAAAGTTACAGCAAGTATGGAAGGAAATAAGGAGACTATAAAAAAAATTCACGTGATCGAGCAAATGCATTAGCAAGCAATTAAATTCTTTTTCGTTTTGTTGATGGCTAAATGCATGAACAATCAAGCAATTCAATACAAGTGCTTATGGTGAGAGAAATCAAAGTTGTCCTAGTTACATAGTAATGTAGGATAAATTTTAACATAAGACAAAAGAAGTTAGAGAAAGTGGAAAAGTGATTGAGAACCAAATGAATTTTTATGAAAAACTTATGTATGAAAACAGCAAACTGCTGCATTAAAAACTAAGTAACACTGACCTGTTATGACCATCCTTCTCCACTAAGTTCACAAGCAGGCCCAAAATTGCAACAAGAAAATCAAGCTCTCGATCAGTTAGATGTTTTTTGTTTTGAAACTTAAATTTGAGACTCAAGGTAGGCACTTTTAAGCCTTTTAAGGTGGATGAAGTGGAGCAGAATGAAGGAAAATGGTTGGCAATCATTGGACATATGTTTCTAATCCTCCACAAGAAGCAATTTGTTGACAGCCAACATGGTTGTCATTGGTCAAGTTCATCAGAACCTGAAAACAAATGATAGTGTAACAGGAAAAACTAACACAAAATAACTACAAAATATCATCCAAATCCTAGGAGTAGAAAAATTGTCATAGATTTAAGATTAAGGAAAATCATACTCCTTAAAGGACAAATCATAGCCCATATGTGTTGTCAATATAAATCGATCACTTAGCAGAAAGTAATCAATACAAGCAAATAAATTTTATTATTGGAATCCAAACAGAAGGTATTCAACTCAATAACTACCCTGGACATTAACCTTTAAAAACCAATTAAGAACAAAAGCATAAGAATACTGGAAAAAATAAAGTGTAAATAATATTAATAAACTTTGATAGAAGTATGAAGACAATCAGCTCCTAGACCAAATCCCTCTTCCTCATTAAAGGATGTCAAGCTTAAAGTCTCGTTGAAGGGATGACTTTGTGAAGCTATGGGTGAATGTGGTATATCTCATGTTATCCTCTATCCGTCTAAAGTAAAAAATATAGGCCAAGAATACAGCTATCCAATATGTTGAACAAAAGAAATCAGAAACTTTCACAGTGGCAACTAACAAAAACATTGAAAAAGTTAAAATTCACGCTATAAACAACTAGATCAGTACTAATTACGACTAATAACGAGGAAACTAATAGTGACTAATAATGATTATTGGAAGAGATAAAAGCAACTGTGTTACAGTTTTACTAATGAATTCTTCAAGTTCTTCGTGTTAATTTTCCTTTTTTGAGGAGAAGATCATATGGCCTAAGTTTTGTCCTCAAGATGATACAAATTTGTAGAATTGTAGAGAAATCATAAAACCCACCAACCAACTTTAGTAGATTAAAGATTAATAGAAAGAAAAAGAGACACTTAGAAAAAGGTTGAAGACAATAATTTCAATGAGCAAGAGAAAAGGAAAAATTAGATAAACATATCTGTAAATGTAGTAAATTAGAAGAAACAAAAATTGAGTATCTGTTATGGATTGGATCAGGTCCATTTGGTACTCTTCTCTTGCTAAGAGAATAAAAATCAGATTGACATACATAATAATGATAAAAGAATGCACCTTGATTCTTCAACATCATCTTTCACGTACCATTAAATTTAGCAACAAAATTCTAATAATAAAAAATCATATGATCAGTTCTGTTTAAGAAGCTTAGAGAAAAAAAATATTAGGAGAAGAAAAATTCTTTACAACTAAAATTACCCTTTTCCCTCTCTATCAATCTTACATATGAACGTAAAAACAAAAATTCACTTCCTATCTAAGTGCATCAATAGTTTCAAGAAGAAATCAAACCTATACCAGACTAAAGTAAGAAAAGAAATATGGACTTATGATTAATAAAGTAATTACTAGCTCGACAACCTGTTTCGAAGTCCCAAAATCAGCTAGCTTAATACATCCCTTGTTATCTAGTAGGATAATTTCCCCTTACAATAGAATACAAGAAATTATACCAATTTATAACTAAGATAGGGGAATAAGAAATCATAAAAACCAACCTACATAAAGTTGGTGTTAAGGAACTTTGAAAAGAAAAACAGAGGAAAAGAATTGGAGAGGATATCAAAGTATACAAAATGGTGATATAAAAAGTATAACATAAATAGAAA
>JBBPDI010000005.1:19902059-19912316 GCA_037974545.1 Cucumis variabilis | reverse complement strand
TTTTTTTATGTCAACAGAGAAACCGAATAATCTAACACATTTATATCTAATAAATTCAAATTAAAAACAAAATTTGTACTTCCTTTCTTCTAAACTTAAATCTCCTCACTCTCACCATTTATTCCATTCAAAACTAAAATCTTAAATTATTAAAAGTTATTATCTTATTTTATAATCTGATCATGTCAATATTCAATTAAAGATATTATTATAATCTCTAATTGTATGTAAATATCACTATAATATAAAATTTTGTTATATTTTATAAATATTTTGAATCTATATTTGAAAATACCGAAAATATATATATAAATATTAAAGAATCTTTATTTCAAAGGACAAAATCAATAAAAATGTTTTAAAATATTTATGTAGACACTAACAAACATCTATTACTGTCAATCAGTATAAATGATAATACTGTATGCATGTTTGTCACAAATAAAAACATAAAAATGAATATAAACATCTAGAAAAAAAAAACTCTTCTATAATAACCTTTACTTTTCTTGTAATTTAAAGAATCGAGTATCTTACCATATCAAATAATATTATTGTCATAAAAGGATTTAGAATCTTAGCTTAACAAATAATAGTTTGTTTTGCCTTCTAAAATACTAAATAATAATAATAATAAAAGTAGTGAAGTTTTTTTGTAGGTATCTTTTTGAAAATGCAGAGATAAAAGTGGTTTCAGTTGGCATTCCAAGTTCCAAATGTGGTTGAATTGATTAATTATTTGTAAACAAATGTATTAAAATTATACCTATTGAAAATGACTTAATGGATATCTTTTTAAATTTGGGACGATATTTTCAAATTTTAAACATTCCCATTAGTATCTCATGATCATATACTTAGTAGTCTTTCTTTTTAGAATAATATAGTTGGTACTCTTTCATTTAACTAGAAAGGGACACATAATAATAATAATATAATTAATTTTGTTGTTTATTTGATACCAAAATAATTTGGTAGTTCAAATTATATAACGATCTCTCAATATTTTATTTTTTTTCCCTAAAAGTACTTCTTTTTGCTTTTCTTCCTTCCAATGAAAAAAAGGAAACTAAAAAATATATGATTCTTTTTATTTTTAGTTAATTGCAACTATTATTATTTTTCCATCTTTAATTTAGTTTGACTATGGTGGTTAACCAAAAAATTTACCATATTTTTTTTGAGTTAATCTGCAATTCTTTTATATTTCAATAAGACATAACATAGATTTAAACTGGTTCAAGTTTTCCTCAATTTTATGTTTTTTTATGTGATATATATAAATAAAACTGAAATAATATCAATATTGATAAGCAGTTTATTTTTACTACATTATAATCCCCCACAGTAATATAACAATATTAAAGTATTATAAAAATTTTCTTTCTATTTCGTTAAGCACCACTATACTATGCTGGAAACATCGTATATAGTTGATTTAGTTTAATGAAAATCTTCCACATGTAGGTTTTTTATATTGGAGTTTGATAAGATCAAATATGTCTTTTCTTTTCCTTTTTTTTTTCTTTTTTAATTTATATCCCTAAATTTATGTTTATTTGGGAGTTATTGAAGTAATAAGTAGGTTTGTGTAAATTAATATTAGCGTGAGATTTAGTTTTAATGGAAGAGACAGTATTGTCGTTGATATATATTTATATATATATATTATATGTATATGCATGTATTTATTGTGCAAAGTAAACCAAAGATTATTTGTAAAGTTTTATCTAAACATAGTAACGATACATTAATACAATAATTATCGTACCTTTCTAAATTTGTAATTTAACATATTAATTATAGTTAATGTTCCTATAGTATTGGTTTTTTTATGCAAAACTTACAGCCTAGTTAAAATAATTATAAATTATTTGAATCTGAAAAACTTTTCAATAAAATATGCTTCAACCTAAAAAATTTTCACGTGAAAAATGGAAAATTTTATCTATATTCGATCCTCAATCATCTTTCTTTAAAAAAAAATTATCACCATTCTAAATTTACCATTTTTAAAAAAATTGTTTATTCATAAAATTTTGAATACTTTATTTTAATCTTTAAATATTATAATGGATTGTTACCATACAAATATTTTAGTCTTGAATCAAGATTTGGTTCAAGATCTAATACTTTTATCTATGTATCTATTATGTAATTACTTAAGCACTCCTATTCTTAAAAAAGAAAAAGGAATTTTAAAAATTTAAAACGTCTTGTATTAACTGCCTAAAAATAATAAGAAATTTGAGTATTTTTCTTTTGAATTACAATTAAGTTTGAGTCCTAATTTTTATTTATTATAAATGGGGTTAGTTGCCGGCTTGTGAACGAAGATAAAGAAGCAAATTAAGTTGGAGTATTGGATGGTCATATTTATTAAATAATTACATTTTTTTTATTTTGGAAAAGAAAATAATAAGAAATTTAATTAATTTGGATTGATTGAAGATATTAAAATGGGTGGGTTTGCATAAATTAAATGAACGTGGGGATGCAAATTAATAACCGATAGTTTAAATAAACACATGCTTATTTTTTAAAAAAATATATGAAATATTGAAAAGAACTTTTATGATCTAACAATTTTTACTTGAAAACAACTCATTTTAATAAATTGAAAATAATTAATACGATAATTTTAAAAATATAGATCGTGAGAGAATCAAATTCATATATGAAATCTGATTCATGAGTTGAAGGTGTTTAATTCAATTACGCATCAAAATTATGTTCTACCACATCACATGTTGTTATTATTATTATTTTTGTTACAACCGATATCGTTACTGTTTCGATTACAATTATATATTGTTTTTGTTACAACTACACCTTTTTTTTTTGTCATTCTTACGGTTACCATTACCGATATCAATGTCGATTGTGTTTGATCCTCAAAGGGTAGAGGTAACGGTAACAATAATATAATAATTAATTTTACAAAATTCATAATTTTAAGTATACACGATCAAAAGCAACTTAACTACGTTTGCACTCATTATTAACTATCATTTTTTTTGTTTATCAATGAAATTTCATTATGATTACACCAATTTTCACCACGTTGTAGTAAACACGACCTCAGTTCTTTTCATTATCATTTTTTTATGTCATCCCTGACTTATAATACGATAATATAATTTTGAAGATAGAAGTATTAAAACGTTAACATAAACATTAAAAAAAATCACAGAATATTGACATCCAATTTTTGTAACTTTTGAAATGAAATGGTAGACATATATTTGAGCTATACATAGTATGGTTGAAACAAAAATTTAGTAGACAAATATAATTAAAAACAAAGGATGAAGTTAGTTATTATGATCGACTTATAATAATTTATATATTTAAAACATAGATTATTTTAATTAGATTTATAGTTTTAAATATAAATGATTATAATTTATGAATGAATTAAATAGAAAAACAAATTAAAATATTTAAACTTGCACAATTATTCATTAAGATTCAAAGAAAAAAATAAAAAATAAAAAAGAAAGATATGTAGTTCGTTGCGGCCGTCGGTGCATTTCGACAAACCAAACCCTAAAAAGATTTTCTTTTGAAGCAATCTGTTGTGTTTTTTCTGTTCGTTGCTTATGATCGCATGTCAATCCAATCCCCACTTCACACTCATCATCCTATCTCCTCTCTCTCTACATATTACCCACAATTCTAATATCTAAATAAACGTAATTAAATTCAAAATTGCAATCTCAGCAATTCATTGCATTTCAGATTGTGTATTTTTCAATTTTTTCTGTGCTATTTAAGCCAAAAAGATCTTTGTTGCTAGGGATGTAACATATATTATTTTGTGAGATTATATACTTTCTCTAGTGTGCTTGTTTGAAGAAGAAGGCATTGTTCTATGAGTGTGGTGTCAAATTACGTATTATAGAATTTTCAATCTCAATTGTTTTCTTGAATCCTTTTGACGTAGAACAATTACTCTGGTAATATTTTGTCAAATTTCAATAATAAAAACAATACTTTATAACTTTTATGTGTTCATCGTCAAATTCATAAAAACGTTAAAAATATGTTTTTTTTAAAAAAAAACACACTGCAAATGCTTTCTTAAAAAAATAATCGTAAGAAAATGTTTGATTTATTTTAAGTTTAAATATATATATTAAGAGACTAAGAGTTTTAAAAGTATTTAAAAAGACAAATCACAATATTAATTTTTGTAATTTAGCAAAGAAAATGAAGACATAAAATATACTAATCTCATGTTGTTGTGGGCCGTTTAGTGGACCGGTATTGTCTGATGGAGATGGGTAAGTTATAGGCCCGTGAAAACCCGTTTATTTGGCCCAGTGGACCTCACCAAGTGATCCATCCCTTTTCATCTCTTTTTGCCACGTGTGCACCAAATAGAAATACCATCTCATTAAAACCAAATATATCTTTTAAAAGTTAAAAGAATAACTATTTGTTTGTTAGGTTTACAGTTTTTGAAAATTAAACATACAAATATTTATTATTTTCTTAGAAAAATTAGCTAACAATTCAATTCTTTTACCTAATAAATAAAAATTAATAATTTGGTAAAGAAAATAGATTTAATTTATAAAAAAAATCAAAACGTTTATGACATCAACACATTCACAACCAACTATGTTTTATTCCTTCAAACTTTCAGTTTTTTATTCTTAAAACTTTTTTCAAAATTTTCTTTTTTCTTGAAATAAGATGAAATTTACGTGATACTTAATGTGAAAGAATCGAAAGGAATATATAACATTATTCACAAAAATATTCATGTGGTTGACATAACATATAGAATGCAAAAAAGGTAAAATAATATCGATAATTTTAATCTATAAATTAACAATAAATATATAATATCACGTACGCCCTCTATTTTTCGAGTACAACATTTTAAAGATGGAAATAAAATCTTCAACCACAAGAGAGAAATGCATGTAAGTTATTATTGAACAAACTTCACATCAACTCTGTATAAAGATGAAAATTCAAACTTTTAACTTTTAGAATACAAAACAACATGTTAACCCATCGAAGTATCGTACAATAAAAATATAAAAATATTTACACTTATTCTTGAGTTGATAGAAAGAAAAGTAGTGTGAGAGCATGCATTAATATTTAAGACTTGTTGATACACAAAAGGTGGAGTATTGACTTTAATGGAGATTTATGGCGGCTTCAATGTCTGAATTTTCATGGGTCAAACAATTTCATCCTTTTTCTCCCATTAATATATCTACAAAAGCTTTAAATGAGACGTATTTTTAGACAAAATTATTTTAGGTTTAGGGCTTTTGATGTTCAAACACAATTAATTGTAGACTTCATCCACTTTTTCATTATATATTTCTCAATATCTAAACATTATCTTTGACTTTTTAAAATTATACATTTTCATATTTCAGGAGATCTAATTGGAATTGGTTAACTAATAATTAATCATACAATTTCTTTATTCCAAAACCTAATCAAACATCTTGTACGTATGTGTTTAGGTGTAATATATATATAATTATTTTTATATGCAAATTAATTAAAAGAATATTAATCATGCTAACACAATATACTAAAATTCAAATAATAAAGTTTTCTTATATTAAAAGAAATAGAATGAACATTAGTGATGAAATAAGAAGAAGAAAATCTGCCAAATTATGAGTTAATTAACATTACTTTTGATACTATGTTTAAATCACTTAACTAATTAAGTAAATCATATTTAAACTAAGCATGCATATGATATTTATGACACTTTTCCTTGATTCATTTTAATTTTTAATTAAAGATGACCTTTTTTAGGGATTTTAAAATATGAAGTAATATATTTGAAGAAAAGAGCAGTGGTGTTATTATTGTTGTTAGTTTAGAAATTATTGGGTATGAGAGCATATGACCAATTCTTTTTTCTTTTTTTGTTAACTCCACAAATTCTTGTACTATTCTTTTTTGTTGAATGAATGAATTGATTGATGATGACACATAGCCATATATCTCTATGTCTATCCTCTGCATTTGGGTTATGAAAGGTTTCTTGACAAATAAAGAGAAAAAATAATGAAAACTAAACTAAAATTAAATAATACTCTTTTTGAGACTAAATTGATAACATCTTTTTAAGGGAGACAAAAAAGGGTCAAAATCATATGGTCGTAATTTCAATGCACAGTTGCTTTTGACTTTAAATATCTTATATATATATATATATATATATATATGGTTCATGATATACTTATGTATTATTTAACTTTTAGTTTAGCAAATGTGAATGGAAAAGTTTGTGTTGAATAGGGAAATTGAGGTTAGGTTCAAATTCTGCGTTTTGTTTTATACATGTGGTATTATTATTATTTTTTTTAACAAACACAAAGTTCTATTTTATTGTCGAGTGGTAACGAGATAACTCGTGTATCTCTTTTTTAATGAAAATCATGGACAAATTGCAGATAATTGAATTCATCTAGATGAAAAGAATCATAAGATAATTAAGTGTATATATACATTAATATTCAATATAATTGTTAATTATATTAGTTACTGTTCAAATATAAGTTTGAATTTTGGGGAGGTAGGTAAATTGGATGCTTTGGACTCTGGAAGAGCATTTTCTGGAGTCATGAACTCACTACATGTTTATCACACATTTTTCCTATATGTTCATCAAGATGTACTATTTTTGTGGACCAATAATGTATATGTAAACATTATTATGTAGTAGATTTCTCTCTTTTATGTAGCACATAATAGGAGGACGACACTTTGTTTGGTTCCAACGTATATGTGAATGCAATCTAAATTTCCTTCATTTGGGTTTAATTTAAGTTTATGCATGCAATATTAAAAAAGAAAAGAGTAAAAACAATTAGTGGAATATAAAAAAAAAGTCGAATATCTAGATGACAGTGTCACGAAGTGGTTGTATCTCCGGATGGGATAAACAGTTGTTGAGAGATAAAGAAGGAATCCAATTGGTGTAATAAACTCACGACAACATTGACACCGCGGGAGAGACTAAGAATTGCATTGGTGAAAGTTGGGAGATACTAATTAACTCCTGATGATATAAACACCTCTTTATGAGTTTATACAAATTGTCAACAAGTAGGTATTGCGTGTTAAGAGTGACTATTGACAACTATTTTCTTCTCAGTCTCCTAACATGCTAATCACTACAAGAAATAGGGTCTTTCCTAATGCAGCTTTACGTCGGCAAAAATTCCGACGGTAGTGGCAGCGAAGATTGACGATAATGACAGCACAACTCTCACCCTCTCCCTCTCTCTCGACTGATATTGGATTTATTTTCATTTTGCATTTTGTATTGCGTTGAAGGGAATATAAATAGTGTGGACTTTCTCCAACGTATGAAGTACAAAAGTCGAAGAAAATTTAAATAATAAATTCATTATTTAAACTTTTTCCGACGTGCCCCCTGCCACACATCGGAGAAAGGTGACCATTGTTACTTCAATACAGACACTTACCTCGAAGTGTGGCAGGTTGCACGTTGGGATAAGGTTAAACAATAATTATTATTAAACTTTTTCCAACGTGCCCCTTGCCATACGTCGGGGAAAGTAGAAATTTGTCGTTACAATTTCCACATTCCCCGACGTGTGGCAGGTTGCACATCGGAAAAAGTCTAAAATTAAATTTAATGCGTTCACTTTTTGCAACACACGCAATGCTACGTTGCGGAAAGAGACTTTTTGCAACATAGAGGAACAAGACATTGCGGAAAGTCTAAAATTAAGTTTAATGAGTTCACATTCCGCGACATTTGGCAAGGTGATGTTGGGAAAATGGACTTTTCGCAACGTAACATTGTGTGCGTTGCGAAAAATGAACGAATTAAATTTAATTTTAGACTTTCCACGACGTAACATTTTGTGCATCGGCGAAAGGTGATCAATGGAGATGCACCTTTCACCGACCGTGTTTCTATCGTCGCAATTGTTTCGATTTCTTATAGTGAATCTTTATTGGGAGATCATCTCCAGATGTATTTTAAGCTAACATCGTTAGGAAAATAGTATATTTTTGTAATCGTGACAAATGAGACTTTTCATATTTTATTCCGTGATTTTGCTAAGGGTTTTCTAATCACTCCAAGTGGCAATTGTAGTTAGGGGTAGTTGCAAATATAGTAAATTTGTCCAAAATATTTTAATAGATATAACCTAGCTAAAACAAAAGAATTTGCCAATATAACAAAATTTAGATCAAAATCTTAAAGTCTATCAATGACAAACCATGTCATTACTATTAACAGAGTATCATTTACAATTTTTTGTACATAACTTGCTATTCATCATAAAGCTTTGTTATACACTTATTTATTTATTTTCAATTATTATTCCTAAAAGTACACTTGATATATCCCAATTTTTAAAATGCACATTTCTCGTCTTAATCTATTAGTTTCTCTCTTATTTTGATCATAGCTAGGGTTACCAATATGAATATTTTTTTGTCGTTAAGATTCTGTTAATTATCTACTAGAATTGTGCGATTGAAAAATATTTAGATGATTGAGATGCCAAATAAGATAATCACTCTTAATAATATAAGATTTTAACTTTTAGTTAAACACTAGATGGTAAATTGATGTTTTATCGGAGAATAGCTTAAAAAACCTGTCTTCAAGATTTTGATCATCACCATTTTTGCACATTCTTAATTTATTCACTTTCTCACTCATATGTTTGATGCAATTCATCCACGTGTAAATTTTTTAGTACCTCAAGTTTGGTATATTTTGGGATTCATTAATGTATTCTTCTCTTCTTCCTAATTATTTTTTTATGGGTTTCATGATTCATCTTGTTTACATTTTGTAGAGTTTATTTTAAAGAAGTATTGTACTTATTTTATTTTTCATTTTAAACTGTTATAGATGTTAAACATCAGTATGTCAGTTCTGTTTTAAACCCTAGTATCTCTCATGAATTTGCTTCATGATTATTTCAATTTGAAAAATAAATAGAACATGCTAGTCATATGTGAGAGATTTAAGTTTTTTTTTTTTTTGAAGAAAAGAACAAAATTAATTTATAATTTAGATTTATTTAATTCAAGACTATCAATTACATTCACGATAAATAATTCATAAATGTAATCTACAACCTAATTACCAAAATATAAAAAGTCACTATATAATTAGTTAACAAAATTCTAATAAAAGTACACTTTTAAAAGTTCATTTTAAAACTTCAACACAATACAAAGTTCTAGAATTCAAAATATGATTTTTTTGGGAAAAAACATTAATCTCCCTTGACATCAGTCTGATGCCATGTTTTTTTTTTAAATAAAATTAATAAAAAAATGAATAAAAATATGGGCTTTTTAATAATGTATATAAAATTATAAAAATGTAAATATAAAATATTTGGTTTTGAATCATGATGTATATGTTTAGGGTATTGTGGGAATTCAAGGCTTTTTCTACATTTTTTTTATAAAAAATTGTATGTGTCTCTATCATCACCTATTTTCCAGTTCCGTGCGTTGAGTAACATATTGCTTATAGACCAATATATAACATATAATATGTTATTTCAATTCAACTCATCATATGCCTAATCCTCCTTACTCCTTACTTTATTCAATTTTCCAACAGTTCTTGATTTTTGTATAGATACATACAAATATTTTGATTATTGTTTCCTACTCTTTATATTTCTAACATGTTTTCAATTTACATGATTTTCAAGGAAGGTCTTTGCAACTATTTATTAATTCGATAGAATTTGAACTTATATAAAGAGAGTTCATTTTGTTTAATTTGGAGTGGAAAAACACGTAATATTTTAAATAAATAAAAAAGAAGAAACAAATTGAGTTGTTGAAGCAAAATTGGACAATATAAAGTTTGAAAAATTTTAATTGATTAATGCTGTTTTCATATTATAATAATATAATTAATCTGATATGTATTTGTCTTTTTGTGTTTGTTCCTTTTCCAAATTTAGACTTTGTATTGCAAAATATTTCGCACAAAGAAAACACAGATGAGATGAGACACCATCCGTCTGATCCTTTCAACGATGTTGACGGAATTTATTGAATTATTTTTCAAATATAATAAATACACATATTTCTTCACATTATTTCATTATTGTAAAGACCACCTGGTAATTACAAACATGAAAAAGTTGAGCTTTTACTAGTCAAATTTATATCGGGAAATTGCCAAAAATAGTCTAAAAATTGGATTGAAAAAGAAAAATAGGATTGATTTTGAAAAAGTTGAGTTTT
>JBBPDI010000005.1:19729394-19740085 GCA_037974545.1 Cucumis variabilis | reverse complement strand
TCATCTTTTTTTACGTTGTGCTACCGGAGACGCGAGGAATTGAGTTGGAGGAGTTGGAGGGACTTTTTGGTAATTTTTTATGGAAGTTCTCCAACAACAACCACCCATTATATAAGTAGCTGCACGATTATTAGTCTGCTTTAAAAAAGTTGGGTTGAGTGACTAAAAATTAATTCATAAATAATTAAATAAGTTTCAACTCACATTTATTACTAACTCAACTTTTTATTTTATAGCCAACCAAAAGTTCTTTTCAAAAAAATCCTTATACTCATTTTCTAGGTTTGAACTATCTAACCTTTTTCTTTCATTAGGATCTAAGAGTAAGACATAGCTACATCTACTTGAAATGTATATACATTTCCAATGTTGTTTTATTTCCAATAAAATATTGTCAATTTTTTTATTTAAAACAATTAAAATGTCAAATTCTCATTGTTTATAAAAATAAAATTCAATTATTAGAAGATAGATTTAGACTCCATCCATAAAATTTAAAAATCCATAAAAAAAAAAATAACAATCTATAAGTAATTCTAACAAAGCCTTCAATTACATTGTATTTTTTAAGACACAACATATTTTTTTAAGAAAAGTTTAAGAATTACAAGTCAAGGCACAACATATATACATATTGTCACACCCTGATCCACAAAACAACCAGAAGGCAGAAAGTAGTGTAGATAGGATGCAATTTAGCACTCTTCTCGTGGACTACCAAACTTTCTCGCAAAGACTCTTTCTCATGTAAACATCTAAACCTCACAGGTCTTATTGCAAATCCTTCTTTTCTCAAAGCTTCCTCACGAACTATCCTCTTAATCACGTATACAGACCAAAATGCCTTTGTCTAAATCGCCAAAATTGAACACTTGAGCAAATTTTACTTCTTATACTCAAATTAGAAGTAGGTATCCCAACTTTCCCCCTTTTAAGAAATTTTGTAAAATTTAGACAACAAGGCAATACTACTTTTATTACTTAACTTTTGGAGATACAACTTTACAATACTAAAATTAGAAAGCTATAACTATTATATCAACTTCTTATTTTTCCTAGAAATCTATTTTTATTACTTGCTTTCCTATGTCTATCACAGATCCTCTTCGCATAGGCTATTGCACAAAATGAGATGCCACTTGAGTTTGCCTTGTATTGTTACTGCATATAGAAGAAAGAAGATACAAAAATTAGAACCATAGAGGAACTTTAAGATGTTAGTTTCAAAACTCAAAAAACTGAAACTTTGATAAAATAAAATAAAAAAACATTGTGTAATGCCTTCGGACAACTATGCTCAAAGTTATGGACTTCCAAAATTTAAATATAGTTTTATGTAATTTTGAAGGGAATTTAATGTCAAGATACATTAATAAAATGCTAACTTTATGATAATAGATGTAAAGATCGTGAAAAAATGCATCAAATCAAGTGGTCATATGCATAAAATGAGTTAGTATTGGTGGAGATATGAAGCTCGAAAGGTAAATGATATGCATAAACGAAAAAGAACTAAAAAGCTTATAACTTAGAGAAGTTTATTACTAAACAAAACTAATAACTTATCAAGTTGAACCACAAATATTGATACAACAACATCTCACAATAATAACAACGTTCCACAACATTCATACATAAACTAACTCTAAGTCAACCACTTCGTACAAAATCAAATATAAATCCAATTCAACCACAAACTAACTATAAATTATAAAAGCAACACTTTTCAATCAAACTTTAACTAAAATGTACACAACAATAACATTCACCAACAACATTTTGGGAAACGTCGTCTACAATCCACAATTGATAACACCTCCCTCCCGCGCATTTAATACAACCCTCCTCAAATTCAATATAATTCCTAAATTCAAATTAAAATTTTCAACTTCAACCTCAACTTCAATTTTAAATCCTAACAACACTTCAAATTCAATAATAAAACCTACAACTAATTCAAAATCTAAATACTAAAACTAATTTGAAATCTAAAACCTAAAACTAATTTGAAATCTAAATACTAAAACTAATTAACTAAAACCAAAAAATAACTAAACTAAACCACTTATCGGAACGAAGAGTGACGGCAGCAGATGAAGATGAATGGCCAGACAAAGATAACGATGAGCAGCAACGTGGAACTCTCTTCTTATCGGTCTCTCTCTCAACTCTCTTCGACCTTCTCTTTTTCAGTTCTGTGAATTATAGAACTGAAGTGGGTTTTTATAAGAGAATTCCCAACGCACATCGAAAACGTCTGGAGACACCATCTATTCCCGACATCATAAGTAAAACGTCAAAAAATAGTTTTCACCTCTCCCTTTGTTTTACTTATAACGTTGGAAATGACTAAACTTTTCCCAATGCATTGCAAAGAGACGACAGGAAAACTACGAGAATTAATGATTTATTTATCTTCTCCTGACGTCTTGATCTACGGCGACGGGAATACTTGTCTCGATCGATGTGTATTTTTATGCGTCAGAAATGGGTCTTTGTTCCAATGTTGCTTTTGCTGACGCCTTTTTTTGCGTCAGGAGAGCCTCGATTTCTTGTAGTATATATATGTATTATATATAATAACACTTGATATTTTTAAAATGTCAAAGAAATGATCTTACTTGATGTTTAATAACACTCTCATTCGCCTTTTTATTAAAATTATTGAAGTCCTAAAATGTCAAGAATTTAATTGATATTCTAAAACGTTAAGAAAAATTACATATTACTTGACGTTTAGAAAATGTCAAGATTGTTGAATTTATAAACATTTTTGATGTTTTAATGACGTCAAGAATTTAATAGATATCCCTTGATGTTTTAAAACATCAAGAAAAAATATATATTACTTGAAGTTTAAAAAATGTCAAGAAATCTGAAAATTACCCTACCTCCACCTTTTCATAAAAATTCTTGACGTTTTATCTTTAAAATCACCCATTTCTTGACATTTGAAAAAAAACGTCAAGTAGTTAAAACCACAAACGCCAAGAAAGTCCCTTTTTGTAATAGTGTGTTCTCAAAATGTGTTGAAGAGATGTAACAAAATTTTAGGGATAGCATAAACAATTCTTCTAGAAGTATCAGTACTATCCAAGTGCTAACTCTCTTTTACACAAAATGATTTAACGGAACTAAAGATGATTTGGAAATCATTCACAACTCAATAGTTATTCATGTTCTTAAAGAAGGACAAACATATAACAGAGTTTATGTACATACTAGTGAATTATTTTGCCTTAAGAGCCATAATTAATTTTTGAGATCTAGCATATGGTTGTTTCACGTTTTGGTCGTATGATTTATTACCAACCATGGAAGAATATCAAATTATGCTTAGCATGCCTAAAAAAGAAAGGAAAATTAATGATTTCTCTAGCCCTAAGCAAACAACAAAAAAAGACTTTGTCAAACTTTTTAGAAATTATCCATGCCACATAAATTCAAAACCATATAAAAGTTAAGGGTGGGAAGGAGAATGTGTCATTTGATTACCTAATAAAGATGACACAAACTTACATCGATAAAGACAAAGGTCTAACTCTCTTGGCATTCTGCATTTATGGAGCGATGATTTTTCTTGAGACAGTGTGTTTTGTTGATGAGAAAGTGATCAGGTTATTTTTTAACATAGAACAAGGAGTGAATCTTATTATACCTTTACTGGCAAAAAATTTTTGATTCCTTAACTATTGTAGAGATAAAGATGAAGGAAAATTGAATTGTTGTGTTTTGCTATTAAATATTTAGATACACAGCCATATCAAATTTTTGGTAGAGTTTTAGTGTCCAATAGTAGATTTTAGTAGCCCATGGAATTTAATGCTTGACAAATTTAATGAGTTTGGTATGACAATTTGGGATCCAAGATATCTAAGGATGGAGGCTTGAGTGTCTTTCTTTACAACAATGAATTCTAAAAATGTCATATGGAAGGCTCAATGAATGCCTTTGAAGGCAGTGGTATATAAATGTGGAGATTTTCATAGTGTGTCTTTGGTTGGACCATCGGGAGGTATTAACTATACACCATTTTTAGTTTTGCGTCAAAAGTGACTGAAACAATTTATACCACCAACTAAAAATCTACGAGAGTTTGACTTTTCATACGATCTTGAAGATTGTCATGGAAAAAAACGTTGATCAATATGTACATGGAAATCTGTAAGGAAGGTAAAAGACAAAGGACACTACGAAGGAGTTACCAGTGGATACGAGACATGGTAGGAAAACAAAAGGAAGAATGTGATAGAATTTATCTTAAGGGAGGTAGTTGAAACGGATAAAAGAGACAAGCTTTGAACAACTAAATCAGTGAATTGAGAAGAGTATAAAATTAAAAGAGAAAAATTGATTGTCATAACAAGAGAACAAGAGACTTCGTAAGAAGACAAGTCAATGGATGGATCATACGACTTATTTGCAAAAAGAACTCGAAAAGACCATGGGTTTTTTAAGAAATCAAGATAAGTTAGAAAAGAGTTTTGATGTGTTAGATAAGGAGATGAGGTGAATGAATAAAGCAAATAGAAATTTGAAAATTGTAAGGGCAACATTACAAGCAATAGTGGAGTTTTAAAGGTTTAGAAAATGGGAAGGAATATTTCTTCGAGTTTGTCAATGATTTGAATACATCAATTGGAAAGTGGAAAACACCTATAATATAATTAGAAGCATATAATAATTTATCTACGTCAAATTATTGATAGCCTACATGTGAAGATGGCCGAGCACTCTGAAGAATATGAGATACTACAAAATTAATCTAATTCGCTACACTATCAAGTTAGTGCGTTTCAAAATTCAAGTGAGAAGATAGTGCAGGAATATGAGTCATTGAAGATGGATACATGGAAATAAAGGTTGATTATGATTTGCAAATGAAAGATTTCAAGGTGCTAGTCGATCGTGTAGATCAAACGATTGAATTTCTAAGAATGGTGTCCAGAAAAGAAAATGGTTTTGCCGAATGGATAGCTGATTTAAGGGTTAATTTTTTCTTATTGCTGCCTTACGCAAATGGTTTGAATATATTCATGAAGATGATATGCAAAGAACTCGGGCATTTTAGACATTTTTATTAATTGTTTGTTTTAGTTTTTCTATTAATGACAATAAGAGTGGTGTTCATTGCTTTTTGCTAGTTTCTGGTTTTATTTTGATCATTATTTTGTCAAGTTTTTTTTTCTTTTCTTAATGTATTTAAACTTCATATAATAAGATTTGTTTTTTTTCTCTTTTCTCTCTCTCTCTCTCTCTTTCTCTCTTACTTCAAAGCTTTCAAAATCATCAAAGGAAAACATAGTCCATCCTACTCCAATTCATCATCCATACAATACAAGGCATAAAAGTCTAATCATGAAAGAATAAGATAAAGACATGAATAAAATGAGACAAAAGATTAATAATATTGGGGAACAAGTTTTAAAAGAGAATTACTTTTAACATAAAAAGAAAAAGTCGTAGATTCAACACAATCAAGCATTCCAGTTTAAGACACCAATGATTTCATTTATCCTCTAAGATTTATGTCATGTCACATGAATGTCGTACAGTCTCAAACCACTCAACACTATGTTGCTATGAATCCACTCTTTGTTGTTTTACCTCTTGTTCCAGATATAAAACAATTGGAAGCTAAGACATGGGACAAAATGAGAACGCTCGAAGTTAGCAAAAACTAGATGTTTAAAAAGAAAGGTTAGAGCAATTTAAGGGACTGACATTTATGGAAATATAGATGCAACACAATTGTGTTTGGTCATTGTGTTTGGTGTTAGGCTTGATAACTCACGGAATTCACATTTGCTATAATTATCCATGTCTTTATCTTATTCTTCCATGATTCGACTTTTATGCCTCATATTGTAAGGATGGCAAATTGGAACAGAACGGGTTATGTTTTCCCTTTATGATTTTGAAAATTTTGAAGTAAAAGAGAAAGAGAAAAAGAGAGAGAGAAAAAAAATAAAAAAGAACTTAACAAAATAATAATCAAAACAAAACCAAAAACTAGCAAAAAGCAATGAACATCACTCTTATTGTCATTAATAGCAAAGCTAAAATGAACAATTAATAAAAACGATCAAAATGTCTGAGTTCTCTACATATCATCTTCAAGAATCTATTTAAATAATCTGCATGAGGTTGTATTGAGAAAATAATTAACCCTTAAATCAGTTGTCCATTTTGCAAAACCATTTACTCTTATAGACCCCATTCTTGAAAATTCAATCGTCTAATCTACACGTTCCACTAGCACTTGGATATCTCTCATTTGCAAATCATCATCAACCACCATTTGCATGAAATTTTCTTCAATAACTCATATTCCTGCACTATTTTCTCGCTTGAATTTTGACATACAGTAAGTTGAGATAGTGTAAAGAATCAACATAATTTTTTAGCATCTAATATTCTTTAGAGTGCTCGATCATCTTCACCTGTAGGTTATCAACAGTTCGACATAAATAATGTTGTGTCCTTCCACTATTATCCTTGTTTTCCATTTTCCAATTGATGTATTCAAATCATTAGTAAGCTCGAGAAAATATTTCTTCCTACTTTCAAAATCTTTAATATATTTATCTTGCAACTCCATTGTTGCCTGTAATGTTGCCTTTACATTTTTCAAATTTCTATTTGCTTTATTCATTTGCCTCATCTCTTTATCTAACACCTTAAAATTCTTTTCAACTTATCTCGATTTCTTAAAAAGTCCTTGATCTTTTTGAGTCCTTTCTGCAAATAAGTCGCATGATCCATCCATTGACTTGTCTCCTTATGAGGTCTCTTGTTCTCTTGCTCTAACAGTTGATTTTTCTCTTATAATTTTATGCTTTTCTCAACCCATTAATTTGATGGTTGAAATATTCTCTTCTACCATTTCAACTACCTCAAGGTAAAATCTATCACATTCTTCCTTCTGTTTACTTTCCATTCTTCATATCCACTGGTAACTCCTTCATAGTGTCATTTGTCTTTTATCTTTCTCACAAATTTTCATATGCATACTACTCAAAGTTTTTTCCCATGAAAATCTTCAAGCTTGTATGAAAAGTCAACCTCTCGTAGATTGTGATTTGGTGGTATAAACTATTTGAGCCACGTCTAACGCAAAACTAACAATGGTGTATAGTTAACACTTTCCCACGGTCCCAACAAAGTCACAATATGAAAATATCCATATCTATATATCATTGCCTTCAAAGGGACCCATTAAGCCTTCCATATGACATTTTCAGAATTCATTGTTGCAAAGAAATACACTCAAGCCTCCATCGTTGGATATGTTGGATCCTAAATTGTCATACTAAACTCACTAACTTTGTTGTGCATTAAATTCCATGGGTTGCTAAAATCTACCCTTGGACACTTAAACTCTATCAGAAGTTTGATATGACTGTGTATCCAAATATATAATAGTGGAACAAAATAATTTACTTTTCGTTCACCTTTATTTCTACAATAGTTAAGAGATTGAAAAATTTTTGCTAGTAAAGTTGTATAATAAGATTGACTCCTCGTTCTATGTCTAAAAATAACCTGATCACTTTCCCTTCAACATAACCCTCTACCTTAGGAAAAAATCATAGCTCCATAAATGCACAATGCTAAGAGAGTGAGACCTTTGTCTTCATCAATGTAAGTAAGTTTGTGTCATCTTTATTAGATAATCAAATGACGCATTCTCCTCTCCACCCTTAACTATTATATGCTTTTGAATTTTTGTGACGGACAATTTCTAAAAATTTTGACAAAGTTCTTGTTGTTGTTTGCTTATGGTTGAAGAAATAAACAATTTTTGTTTCTTTTTTAGGCATGCTAAGTGTCACGGTCATGCTTGTCCAAGGCGTGTTTGCCTATGGCTGTATGTTCCTATTAGCCCCAATCTATCTTATATTTATGTCTTGTACGTAGTCTAGGCGTTTGTTTTCAATTCTAGGTCGATATTCTTGGGAGTGACGTTTGGTATTTTCATATACAAGCCTGCCAGAAAGGAAAATGTCCAAAATGTAATATAGGGAAGGCATGATAGTTGAATCCCCGACCAAGCATTAGTTGTACTCTTTGCAAGCACCCTTTTCCTTGCAACTGATAGTCTTTAATGCTTTCTTTAATGTCGTTTTTAATGCTTTTAATTCTTTCTTGCATTTTATAAACAAAATTTCCCAAGAACGTGAAGGAAGGTTACGACATACGTAGACATTATCCGCAACTTTTGGATTTTGATCTGCTGACTTGTTCCTCGAGATAAAACAAGTGCCGCACAATCGTCTGTATCAAGGTTGAAACGCTACGATTGTGACACCTCGGACCCTCTTTGAACCTATTGTCCTCCAAATCCACACCACAAACCAACAACTTCCACAAAAAATCGATCAATGATGGGCTTCACAAAAAATTCCTTTTATACTCCCCAATCCATTCAAGCGTTCACCTTCACCCACAACACCCTCGAATTTTAACACAGGCGATTTCTATCGTTCCACATTGCCTAACAATCTACCACAAACAACGCCAAGAGTTTTGGCTCACTACGGCAACAAAACACTCCAAAATTGTGAAGACTTGCATTGGAAGAAGGAATGTTCAAGACTAGTTGGAAAAATATTGTGAGAAATCTTCCAAATAAACAACTTAACCTTGTTAGAAATGGTAAGGCTCCACAACTAATTCTGCCACCTTTTCGAGTTTGATTCCACACACCAATTTTGCTGATATAGCTTGTGAGCACTACGAACTGAAAATTCACCATCTTTTGAGAAATGTGACATCCAACAATCAGATGCTTCATGCTTGGGTAAGACAAATCAGGATAGATAAAATACAGTCAACATCAACCTCTCAAAATAAAGTTTTTATAAGCGTTACATCTGACATCCAATATCACCAATAAGGTCACAAACACACCATTCTTCTCCTCCTTCCCATTGAGATGTAATAGGACGAAACGTCCACTACCTTGTTAACCATGATGACTTAAACAATTTTGTAGCTTCACCATTATCAATTCTAAGTTAATCAATTCCTTCCAACAAGAGCTCTCTACCCCACATAAGACTTCACCAAACAAAAGACAAAATCATGTCCCATCGATGCCTCTAGAACATCCGTTGTAGGGAAATTTTTGCCCTTAAACACCCTTCCTACCATAGACTTCTAAAGAAATTTTACCCCTATTTTGCTAGAAGAGCTTGATTAAAACCTTTCGTATCACGAAAACCCCAAACCTCCACTATCTTTTGACAAACAAAGCTTCTTCTACAACAACCAATCAACTTTCCACCTAGATAAAGATGCACCCTACCAAAAGTTAGCCATCATGCTTTCAATTATGACACAAACCGATTTTGGAATTTTAGCGTACAAAATCACATAAGATGGAATGGCTTGTGAAACCCCCTTAACAAGCACCTCCCTTCCCCCGCTCAAAAAATAATTCCTCTTCTAACTTACAAGCATCTTGCTAACCCGTTCCAACATAAACTGAAAATCCTTAGTCTTAATTCTAGAAACTAATTAAATTAAAATGTGATGGAAATCCCTAATACTTGTCCAATTTAGTTACAACTTTCATCTCAAGCATGTGGCTAAAGTTTCTCTTAACCTCATTCCAGACACAAGGGTTGAACATGATAAAAGATTTCGAAAAAACAACACTCTAGCGTGAAGTCGACTCATAGACTCGTAATCCTTTAAATTTGATTTAATAGCTCTTGTCCTTCAGAAACGGTTGCCTTGCAGAATAAAATGCTATTATTAGCAAAGAAAATATGAGAAATAATTAGACGCCCCTAATAATTTTGGACCCTGAAATCTCCTTCTGTCCTTAACGTAACTTTAATCATACGTGATAATCCCTGACACATAACAAGAAAAGGTAGGGAGACAAAGGTCACCTTGTCTCAAATCATGCTCATGGTAAACTCTGACACTAGGTTTTTCATTACTGATTGATGAAAAAACAGTGGTAACACAATCCATCACTAAGCGGGTGCATCTCCTATCAAAACCTAATTGATAAATCATACGTCCAAGAAATATCCATTATCCAACAGGATCATAAGTTTTAGTCATGCTCAGTTTTAGAGCAACCATTCCTTTCTCACCTTGACGACAACTATGGATTGAATTAATGCACTCATAACTAACCATAACGCTATGAGAAATCTGTCTATCGGTCGAAATGAACACACTAATGCGTTTTAGAGGTATACTCAAGTAGAACTAGTTTAAGTCTATTAGCAATTGTATTTGCAATGACACATTGCACAAACTAATAGGTTTGAAATCTAGCACATCTATGAGGTGTGTTTTATTTTAGGAATCAAAACAATATTTGAATGGTTGAACTACCTCAATGAATATTCTTTGTTTACGACATTAAGGCATGCTTCCATAGTTTTATCTGAGACGATAACTAAGAATTTATGTTTTAGTACTTTAGAATGAAAAAATTTTGTGCTTGGTGCACATATCTTAGTGCATCATTTTAAGTCACGTGACAAATTAAATATGATCATTACATATCTTAGTGCATCATTTGTTTTCATTTTTACTTCGTTCTTTGCCATAAAATTTTTAATACTACACTTCATTAATAAAAAGTCTTTCAAATATGATCATAAACTCATAAATTTGTATTAAAGAGTTTCCATAGTATAAAACTCCTAAGTTAAAATTATAAA
>JBBPDI010000005.1:19619162-19636525 GCA_037974545.1 Cucumis variabilis | reverse complement strand
TTTGGTAATAAATTGGCATGTGGATGAGTTAGGGAGGAAGCATTGGCTGTTTTTGATGACATAAAAAATTACAAAAAACTGAATTCCGACAAAAGTAGATAAGGTTAATTTAATTAGGGTTTGGTTTGGTTTTGAGTTTGTCAATGTTTTTGCAAAATTTATTGGGTTCTTAATTTAATCACTTATTCAAGTAGAGTTTTCCCATGCTCTTACATAATTATTGCTTTCTTAATCTTCTAAATACATAACTTGGAACCAAATTGCACAGTAATCAACTTCTGCAATTCCATATTGGACTATTATTATAACCTAATTACTTGCTGTTTTTTTTCTAATCATTTCTTTTTAATTTTTCGTTTTTAAAATCTTTTTTAACAAAAACTTTTTTTCTTTATTAAGCAATCATAATTGATACCATTAATAAACTATTTATATCCCTTCATACATTGAAAAATATCATTTCTGCAAAACAAAAAAAAAGTGTACTTATATTAAACATTCTATTTTTAAATTGTCACTAATTACAATTTTCCTTTTCTTAATTATTCCACGAGGAGTATAGTAAAACTCAACTATACATATGTATGTAAACTAATTATGACTTGAGAGAAGGCTTTCTAATGTAAAAGGTGTTTGTTTGATTGCTACACTACACCCATAGCACGAACATGACTAAGTAGTTTAACACATTTGAATCTTTCCATTACACCTAAGCTTTCACCCATTATTTGTGATCAACTCATTGTCTTCCTCCAAAAAAAGAAAAATCAAACATGACAACCTTATGAAAGATTAGAAAATTTTCATACTTTCTCTTTTAACTTTTTCAAAATACTTTTACATTTACTCTATTTTTTATCCAACCGTATAAAAATATGACTAGACAGTAACAATTTTGAGGACGAAGGATTGAACCTTCCTCTAACCATTATGGTTAAATGGTAACCACTTGGATAAATTTGTGGGACTATAAAAAACAAATGATTAAGTTGAGTGGTGATGTAGTTGAGGTTTGCGAGCAAATTAGAAGAAGAATTTAAGTGAACAAAACCTGCATTTTGCAGAAAAGTTGGTTGCTTGTAGTGGGCAGTGGGTTGTCTTCTTTATTTCTTCGTTTTTTTTTTCCATAAAAAAGTAAACAAAGAAGCTGAGGAATCAAATCAATTGAATTTTAAAATCCATTATTGTGTAGTATCATATTAAATATTTAAATTCTATTATTATAATTTTCCTTTTTTGTGCATTTAATACAATTTAATTTCAATCCTGACATTTTCCTTCAATTTTCCAACCACATCTTACACTTTGGAATGGAGGTGAATGTGAGAGAGAAAATGAAAGGTCTTACAGCAAGAAAGGAAGCTTAAATACTATACCCTATATTACATCTAAAACAAATAATCTCAAATAACATAACATTCAAATATTGTTACATCTTATTTTCTAATATTCTAACTAATTTTGGAGTTAGGATGAAATATTCTAATATGATTGTAACTTGAGTGATTAAGACATGTGTTTTTAGTTATATTATGAATTAGAGTTCCATTCTTGTAGTCCCACACTTGTTATTAAATTCCAAAAAAGAAATTATATATAGATCGACTTAACTTGACTTATTTTTTTGCTCAATCATGGTAATAATCTCAATATTAGAATAAAGAACTAAAGGTTAAATTATAGAAAATCTTCGTGAGTATTGTATTTTGTTCTAAAGATATAATTATAGTTTCAAAACTATTCTTAGACTTTGGTTTCGAAACTTTGTGAAATTTGATGATATTTTGTTTCATTAGTATCTTGAAAAACGATAAGAATTATATAAATAAAGGAAAAAATGTGAGTATTTATATGAAAAATAATTACTTGTTATTGTTCAAATTAAGTATTTTTTAACTTTTTTCTTAGATAGGAATACTGGTTTAACTTTTTAAATTTACAAATTTTTTTTAGTTGAAACTATTTATATTCATATATTGGCATTAATCCTTCATTTAGATTCAAGAAAGTTGAAAACATTATTTTGTTTGAAACGTTTAAGATATAAAATAGATATATATAAAATTTCATGTTTAGATTATAATTTGAAAAGGTAAAAGAAGTAAAAAGAATTTACTATATAAATTTGTATATTTAAAATAAGATTTAAACTTATTTTAAATTTTAAAACCATTCTTTTTTATGGAGCAACAAACAACGAAATTCATTTAAAATTTGATATGAATTGAAATTTCTCACAACTTCAAGATTTCAAATCGAGCACGAAATGCTTTCAACTATTTTTCTTTTTTCTTTTGAAAGTCTTGAAGATATCAACAAAATATTTTAAGGATTAAGCTCATGAACATTATTTAAAAAATTATATCTATATATATATTTAAAATATAAAGTAGAAAGTATTTATTTTATAATGTAATATAAGATGAAAAATTGAAAAAAGGAAAATTGAAAAAGTAAGAATTTGGAGCATTTTGTGGAATATATAAATAAATGTTGGATTGAAAGAGAAATGATTTTGTGGAAAAGGAATTTGGATTCGTTAGGAGAGTTTAGAAAGAAATCCAACCGTACGATCCCGCCGCCTGCTGCCTCTGCACTTCGCCGCTGTCCGTCCATTCCTATATTCAATATACCTTTTTCCTTTCCTTTCAGGTAAAACTCATTATTTTGCCATTTTTGTTTTTCTTTTCCTATAAATTGATTGTTTTCTTATGTATGAAAAGAGTTTTGGATGGTTAATATAGATTTTTTAATGGGTTAGAATTAAGATAATTCATTTTTTAAAGTTAAATGTTTGAATTTTATAATTCATATGTTCAAAATTTGGGGATAAAAATGTAACTTAAAAAGAAAAGAAAAGAGATTGTGAATTCATTGGAAAATGGGACTTCGTGTTCTGTTCTATATTTATTAATATTAAATTTCACAATAACTCATTGATAGAGATGGGACATCACATCACAATAACGCATCAAGCTCTCATATACTCATTGCCTTATTTCAAGTTTTTTATATATATACTACATACATACAAAATTGATCATTTGGAATCTTCTTAGTTATGCAGATTTAATTCTATATTTAATGAGTTTACATCACTTACTAACTTTATATATAGTTATGCATATTATTTTCCTATAATAGTTTGAATTTTTAAAAATTAAACAAAATATATAATATATTGTTTAAAAATTTTCAAATTTTGACTTAATGGGTCAATAGGAAAGTGATAAATTTGGGGTGGATATTTATGGACTAAGTTTTAAAAATAAGAAACTGAAAACAATTGATTATCCAAAGTATCATAGTTTTAAATTTTTTGTTTTCGACAAATTATTTTCATGTATTTGCTTCAATACTTTTGTTTACATATTAGGAGTTTTCAACGTAAAAGCTGATTTTTCTTTTTAATTAAAGAAAAGTTAGTTTTAAAATTTATTTTGCTTTATAGAATTAAAGTAACCTAGAAAATATAAAATCCTTGATAAGGAAATTCAGAGAATTAACGATTATAATCTAAATAATAATAATAATAACAATGGAAGAAGACATAAAAAATTTAAATATTTACGTATCTATTAAATACAAAATTCAAAATTTAAAAGAAAATAGAGAACTTTACCATATATTTTAAAGTTAAAAAACTTTTAAAAAGAAATTAAAATTTTAGATATTTATTAAACTTAGTAAACATCTTTAAAATCTCACACCAAATAAATCTATTTGTGTGGGAGAAATTATAGAATTTAAATTCAAAATAGTATGAATCAAGTTGGAGAAAGGGTGAGAAACACTCAATCATTCTCCATTTTAAAAGTAGTCATTTAAGATTTAAAATATTCTTTTTAACCCATTGTAAACATATAACTATTTGAAAATAGTGCTAAATTTTGAATACCATTTTTGTTTAATAGAAAACATATTGAGTACTGTTTAAGGAAAAAAAGAAAAAAGAACAGCCTTTTCATTCAAATGTCAGTTTCATTAAACTTTGCACAATTTAATTTAATTTTTGTAAGTATTAAATGGGTCACTTAATTATGTTACCTGCTGAGAAGGGAATTATATGTTTTTATTTCAAAATATGGGACCATCCCCCTTTTTTTAAAAAAATATTTATTGTACTATTTTGAGTACAAAATGAATTCTACCATTATTTTTCTTAATAAACTCAATTCTACCAATTTATGTGGGAATTCAATTGTTTTTTCTTTTAAAATTTGAAATACCCTATCTACTATCTCCTCTTCTCGTGTCAAAACCATTTTCATTTACACACAAAAATTAAATAAAGTGAAAAGTAATGAATTATGTCACCAAATAAGTGTGGTATTCTTACCTTAAAGGTTGTTAGGTACTGTTCTTCTCTCTTTGCTAATGTTTTATGCTGTTTTTACTTTCCATTTCTATATTGCTTCTTGTTTGCACCATGGTTTTAAAGAAACTTAGTTCACCGCCGGTTCAATTTGAGCGTGCAATTGTGTGCTTCGATCTCTAACCTTTGAACTTATTATATCTTTAGTATACATGATTAACTTAAATGTTAAATTGAGTATTTTTGAAGTTGAAATCTTGAAAGAAGGTTTTTTGTCTTCAAAAGATTTAAAATCTTCAAGTGCATGTCATTCAATATTCAAGACCTTTTTTTCTTTTGTTACGAATAACCTAATTGACTAGTACTACATAAAATTCATGTCCAAAATAAAGTTTAAACAATACAAAATGACACGCATGATAAAAAAAATAGTAGAAAGATATTTGCCTTATATTATGAGACCCTAGGGTTATGGCGGTTGAATATATCGGACAATATACACTATCATGCATGAAGTATATCATTATTACATCCAGTGATTTTCAAACTATATACTATAAAATAATGTAATAAAAAAAATGGCAAATAAAACACAGTATATAATAACAGTCATACCGCTAATTAGTATCATATGCATCATATTATATTAAATATACCAATGTAATGAAAGTGTATGAAATCCCAATAAATCGTAATAATACTATGGGTTGAATCTGAAAAGAAAAAAAAAAAGATGCTGGCGCTGATTTTTCTTAATAATTCACCTGTAGTGGATCCAAAAGTATGGCCCAATTTCTCGTTGGGTTTTTCATGGGCCGATTGTATTTGGCCCAACCAAAAATTGTGGCCACAGGTTGACAAAGTCTTTCAATATCTCTTATCATTCATAACAAATTTTCCGATTTTTATTATTTAAATCAAATTAATTAACATTTTACTTATTTAATTCATAAAACGTATGTTTAATAATTATTTAAAAGATTTTCAATAGTTCCTCAATCTAATCCCTAAAATAATGACAATAACTAATTATTTTGTATGATTTATATTTTAAATTACTTAAAAAAAATTGTTAGATAATACATAGTTATTTTAATTTATATTTCAAATTGTACACTTATTTTGGTTGATTTTTATTAAAAAAATAATTTATTGTGCTCCTTATTTTCGTTCTATATCATGATCACATTCAATTATTAATATTTATTTGCTCATATAATCATATACTTTTTCAATCCAAAAAACTTAAGAATGATGGATTTGTTACAAAGGCAACAATAATAATGGCCAATATATACAGGATTTTTAAATTTATTAAATTTTAAACAATTTATTAAATAATACATAATATATATTTTTAATAACAATATAAAATTATATTTTAATATATATTTTTAATAACAATTTTTATTAAAAATTTAGAATTTAATTATGTTTTAATAACATTTTTGCAATTATTTGAATCTTATCCATTTAGATTTCATTAGAGAAAAGAAAAGAAGGAGATTGAGAGAGGGGGCAGCCGACAAGAGACCAACACAGTGAGAGAGAAATTTTTTCTTGCAAACAAGAAAGGAGAAGAGCTTAAATGAATCTCGAATGTATAAAGAACTTGAAGAATTCACCGATTTGAGTGAACGAACTCACCTATGTGTATCTTGCTAAGATGTATATAAGTTTTGAATTCTATGGTATAATTTTATGATTTCATCTTTATTATAATATCAACAATGTTTCCCTTTCAACTTGAAGCTTTCGGTTGGCTATTCCACAGTTGTAGAGTCAAACTCTTGGATTAAATGTGTTTCAATTTTACAACTACCCATTCAAATAAGGAAGTAAGCGGCCAAAGTCAAAGGAAGAAAATGATCACTTGAAGAGGTTTTAAATTTTGTAGGCATGAGGTGGAGCTTTCCGTTAGTGGCAACTTTTCGCATCTTTATGTTTTTTGGAAGAAATTTTTATGTAGCATTATGTGTTATTTCAATTACAGTGTATTTGAAGTTTAAGTGAACAATTGTATTTTTTATATTGGATAGGGGCATTTGAGGGATTGCTTTATTTTTATTTTTTTAAATTTTTATGTTTTTCTATTATAACAATTTAAAATTATTTTTGCTATTTTTCCAAAGTAAAACTCATAATTTGCTGTTCTTTTTAACGACCCTTTAGAAAAATGCATTTATAATTGATAGATTATGATAAACTTTATTATATTTGATTTTTTTTTTATAAAATTTTGTTATATATACTAATAGTTTGATTCTAGTTGGCTATACTTGCAACTATCAAAATTTACAAACAATTTCAAATAATCTTATCAATCTGGTTTTCTTTTTAGAAGAATAACTATCTACAACTTCAAATTTTGTCGATTGTATTGATTCAAACGATAAATGTTTGTAAATATATGTTAGTTATAATATATAATTAAATTTTCCTTCAACCACGAACTTAAACTTTTGAGTGAATTGGTGGTTTAATATGGTATCACTAAATAAGAAAAAATGTTAGTGATATAATAATTAAATTTATATTAGGTGAATTGGTGGTTTAATAATATATTAATTTATAACCTTATTAGAAAATTCTCGAAAGACTATCCAATATTGAAACTCCTAAACTATTATCAATTTAAAAGTATATATAATCGAGGACTTACTAAATTTCACACCAGAAAAACAAAAACAAATTCTTATTTTTTAATGTATCCCAAAACACTATTTTGTTCCAATTTAAGATTTTGAAATTCAAATTCAAAATTCAAAATTTGAGTTTGGTTGCAGATTTGAAAATGCATGAGTGAAAACAAGTAAAACGACAATTTGTTGTTTTCGAAAATAGCTATTTCAAGTGTAATTTTTTAAAACCATTTTTAAAAACATGTATAGCAATCAAACACCGTTTTAATTGTTTTCTTTGTATCTTTTATTTTTGAAAACATAAAAACAAAACGAATCACCTACCAAACGGAAGCTTATATTTTCAATTTTGTATCTAACAAAATCTTTTTTTTGTTTGAATCTTTTAAAAAATTGTTTACAAATTTACTAACACAATAACAAGTTTAGGGTTATTCTAATTTATATCTAATATTATATAGACCTATGTTAAGAGATTTATTAGACATAAATTGAACATTAGACATTAATTTAAATGATCAAGAGTCTATAAAGCATTTTTAAAGTCCAATAATATTTTTAAAACCAAAGTAAAAATTTGTAAACTTGTTAAATATATATTCTTTTTAACGGAAGAGCAAACTTATAATCCTGTTTTCTCAAAATACTAAAAAAGAGAAATTATGACCAAAAAAAAAACAGAAAGAGTTTTATAAAAGGTGGATTGAAGATATCATGAAATGTGATAGCAATGGCTTCTCATGGGGTACATACCTTTTCGTTTTGGATTTTGAAGTTCAACTATGATTGGATTATGTTTTGAGAAAACTTTTATTGTGTTCACTAACATGTAATGAAAATGAGTTAAATTGTAATTACAAACTCATCAAACTCGATCTGAATTATTGTTTCCTTCTTTCTTAGAACTGCTTTAGAATAAGACAATTCTCTTCACTTTGTTGTTATCAAAACATTTTTACCTAAGTTTAAAACTACCTATAATATAGACAATAAAAAGTATTTTTTAAAAAAAATACAAGAAACAATGCCCCTATAATATTGTTTTGATTTTACTCTTTTCTAGAAAAATAGTTTTCATACAAAGTTTTTATTCTGTTTTGCACACAAAAATAATTATCAAACATAATCCTAAATTCTAAAAAAGAGATATCAAATCGTGAGAAACAGTTAAGAAAGTCATACACTACAATAATTAGAATCTTATCCAACGTAGGATAACGTTGCTGAAAGCTCTAAAACATGTCGCGGAAAGCTTTCGCAACGTCGTACACGACGTCGGTAGGCGGCAGCAACATCGTGGAAAGTCCATCAGGGATACTTTCCACGACACAACTCGCTCTGACATCGACGAATCTTTTCCCCGCGCACGGTCCAGTACGTCGCATTAGAATTTCGCGACGTTACGCTGCGATAGCATTTCGCGACGCTATACCGCGATAGCCTTTTACGACGCCGACGTCGCAGAAGGCTTCTGCAACGTAGGCATCGCAAAAGGGTTTTTATTTATTATTTTTTTTAAAATTTTACTATTACTATTATTATTTATTTATTTATTATTTATTCATTACTAAAGCCCGATGTAATAAAATTTGTTGTAAAATGATTAAAATGAAAATATTATTCATTACAAAATGAAATGATACATTAAATATGTTCAATACAAAAAATTAATTACATAATTCAAAATATTACATTAAAAAAAAAACTTAAAATCTAATGCTATAATGCAATGAACGTGAAACCTACAAATAACATGAAAGTATTGTTAGAATCAAAGTGCTTCCATCCCTCTGCATCTGCTGAATGTCCCAACACATCCTCTATTTTCACTCGTTTATCCTTATGAGCATGTCTGTCAAATTTTCTTGCGATACAAACAATCGTTGTAATCTTGGTTCCAACGGAAAGTAGCGCAATACCTTTTGTGGAATTTTGTTTCCTGATCTGTTGAAATTAATCTTATATCGAGACTCATCACAAGTCGAACATTGTTGTAAGTCCTCGAACTCCTTCCAGAACAATATACAGTCATACTTACAAGCATAAATAGTCTTGTACCCTAAGCCCAAATCACGCAATTTTCGTTTGGCTTCATATAACGAACTAGGGATGTTAGTACCACACATTGGAAACACACGTTTTATTAACTCTAACATCATATTGATGGACTTGTTTCTCCAACCATTGAGAACCTTGACGTGCATCATTTTAACCAAAAAATTAGTTACGAAAATTTTGAACAATCGGGGTATAGCTCACAACTTGCTTGATTTAGTAACTCCTTAAATACGTTATTTGTTCTGTCTTCTTCTAAATCTAAACCTTCCTCTATCTCTTCTACTTGTTCAATACCAACTTGTAAATCATGCAACATATTCAACATTTTATTTTCTTCAGTAACTGGGTTGCTGTTGGTTCCTTCATCAACTATTAGGTTACTGCTAGTTCCTTTATCAACTATTGGGTAACTACTACTCGTTCCTTCATTAAATGTTTATATACCTATGTTCAAGGTCACGGACTCTCCATGATACACCTAGTTTATATAGGAGGAGGCTATTCCAGTGGTTAATAGATGTCGCCTCACACCATCTAAGGAGTCTTGGTTTGAATTCATACATTTCTTGCATTGACACTTTATTTTTCCATAATTATTTGTGTAATATTTTGCAACTTCTAAAAACTTAAAAACTCTTTTTCTATATTCAACAGAAAACCTATCCCTAATTTTAATCCAACTCTTGTCCATCTCGTTAAAAGACCTAACAAATAAATATGTTTGTATTAGTTTTATACATACTCCATTTTAATTACATTATTTAACATTTTTAAAAATTCAAATGGAATTTGAAAATGAAATTCAAATGCAATTTGAATATGAAAAAATGTTAAATATCAATTTCAATATTGAATTCGATAAATATCCCTTAGCTTTATCTGAAATTTACTAAACCTTAAATTATTGTTCAATATACTGTATTCAAATTTAATCTAAATTCATACATTATTTAAATTTTGTCTAATTTTTTAACTCCAATAAAAAAAATTATACATACATATATATATATGCACTAAACTACTCATACATATACATTACACATTACATATACACATATACATATTAAATATACACATAACACATACACATAAAATTATACTTACATAAACACATATATACATTACACATTACATATACATACACACTAAGCATATACACATAACACATACACAATAAACATATACCTACATATACATAATACATACACTTTACACATCTAAATGCAAAAAAAAAAAAAAGACCTCACGACGACAGTGGGCGATGACAGCGGTGGCAACGACTCCTTCTCTCCCTCTCTCTCAAATTTTCTCCCTTTCTCTATCGAAATTCCTCTCTTCTGTGAGTTTGCGAATAGCGTCTGTGTTGAAATAGCCAACACTTTCCGCAACGCACTTAGTTGTTAACGTCACAAAAAGTTGAATAAAGAATTTATTACATTCGACTTTCCGCGACGTTCTAGGTTAAAAATTGCGGAAAGTGAACAGTAATAAATTGATTATTCAACTTTCTACGACGTCAACGGTCCAACACGTCGCAGAAAGTTGAATAATGAATTTATTACTTTTCACTTTTCGCGACGTATCAAGCCTTCACGTCGCGAAAAATTCAAATATTAAATCTAATGTTCAACTTTCTGCGACGTTGGAGGACACTACGTCGCGAAAAGTCAAAACGTTTCGTTTCTTTGGAGACTTTCTGCGACGTCCATCTTCCAGATGTCGCGAAAAGGTTATCATTTGATTTAATATTTGGATTTTTTACGACGTTTAAGATAAGAAATTAATTAGTACATTCCACGACGTCATGATCCGTGACGTCGCGGAAACTTTAAATTTTTAATTAAATATTCATCTTTCCACGACGTTTGAAAGATGAACGTTGCGGAAAGGTAAAATAAGAAATTAATTAGTAAATATTCTGCGACGTCATGATCCTAAATATCGCGGAACGTGCCATACAATGACATATTATGACTTACGTCGGCAAAAATGGATTAACACCAACGTTGCTTTTAGCAACGTCTTTTTTGACATCGCGACAAATCCGTATTCTTGTAGTGATATGTTATACATTAAATGTATACCATCAAATACAATACTTTAATAAAAGGATAGAAATAATGCAGTTTAAAGAAAAAACAATGCAAATCTTGTAATTCACTACAATGATACTTGAGAAAGTTAGATACATATAATATGTGTAAAGTGAAATAAATAATTAAAATCAACCCTAAGTTGATTGAGGTCACCTTTAATGATATATTAGATAAAGTCACATAAAGATATTGAGTACTACAATTTCAACCTAAATTTCTTCCATACAAATAAGCAGGGCTTAAAGTCTTCAATTCCATACATATAAAGACACAAATTAATAACGTCGAAGATTTAGACTTCTAATCCAATCTGAATTCTCTTAATTTTCAATTCATACATGTGTCAGTTTTGAACTTTGTTCTTATTGACACCGATGACGATACATACTTTAATCAATTAAAGTATACAATCAAAACATATGAAGTAGATATTTAACATTCTAATTTATCGTAAAAGACTAATTAATAATTTTTATCTAAATTCTTTTTAACATATATTAGATTTTTTTAAGACTAGCATGAAAAATAATATCATACATATGTTTATAATATTTCATTCCAATATATCTTTTTAAGTTATGGAAAGTAATATAATAAAGTAAACTTCAAATTATTCATAAATGTGACCAACTTTATATTTCTTAATCTCTTGAATCATTCTGTTTGAAAAGAGTATTTTTTACAACAATAATTAGAGAACAAAAGAGAATTCATAATTGTACGTTCTAAAAAGATATTTTCTTTTAATTAGGAGAGTTAAAATGATGTATGTTAGTTTTAATTAAAGTTAATTACATAAACACATATATTGTCTTTACATTTAAATAATTTTTTTATTTATTAAAATTAAAGAATAGTTTAAATAATAGTTATGTTGTTAGAAAAGTCAATATATAATAATATATATACTAGAATCCATCGTCATATGAAACCCAATTTCAATGCTTAATTAAACCCTGAAGAACTATAGGCTCCATAATGTTGAAAAATTATTAAGTCAAACATCATTTATATCAAACAATTATAACATCACATTTATTTGTATTAAAAAAACTTTATTTAAAGGCATGATTAAGACAGTTTGGTTTATAATTCAAATTAATATTGAATTGAGTTTTTCTTTTTAACTTAACAATTTTTCAGATAATCTCTCTTTAAATCTATGCATTCTATTTATAAAAGATTACATCCCTATTTCTAATGTACTTTACAGAATCCAATAGCTATATGAGATTTGAAAGATCAGATGGTAACTTTAACTTTAGAAGAGTAGTTATTGTGTTTGGAAAATTTAGAATTAACCAATATTTTTTTTCATCTTTTACAAGAAAGGTTAATATTAATCGACCTTAAGCAAGTTTGTCGAGCATGATCAAAAGAAAGAAAAGATGAAACCCAAGCTAGGCATAAAACATACTTAAAGATTTGGTTAGAGAAATGGAGAAAATAAGACTTTGAGCCAAAAGTCCAAACAGATGGTTCAACCACACCCCAAGGTTGAGGTCAAGCCTCATTTTTCAATGAAGAAGCATGCATCCAACCCATTTAGGTCTAGGCAAGACGAGTTAATTTAGACCAAATATACAAATGGGTTTGCTTGGTCTTGGCTGAGGTCGAGTCCCACCCAGTCAATTAATACAAACATGTTAAACAAGTGAGATTGTCCATTAGGCTCGAAAAGAAGTCTAATCTTAATCATAAACTTTGGTCTAAACACCTTAGAAAATGATTTATATATCTATAATTACATTATAATGACTTTTAAAAAGTAATTAAGCTCCTAACTCTTGCTATAACCTAAGTTGTATATATCTTACTCACTTAGACATTAGAGGGGTTATTGTGAGTTGTGACTAATATCACATTAATATTCCTTGTTTTCACAAGTCACGTTTTCTTTGAATTACAAATTTATAGTTGTTGTGTTATGAAGGCTAGACACATTTTTTTCATCTCCAAAATTTGACATTCAAAGAATATAATTTAAAAGAAAATAGTATCAATGTACTATACCAAATTAAATATATTTAATTAATTTCAAAATTAATCAAAATTATTGAATAATATAATATTAATTTTATATTCATCTTTTAATTTAAAATTTTGGATTAATATGTAATTTAAGAAAAATAACTCAATATGGAGATGATGTCCACTGCCTTGGTCTTGAGAAGATCCACTGCCTTGGTTTTACTTTTCGTTTTGCAATTTGGAACTGGGCCATATCATCTACTTTACAACTTGATCTTAAAATTAAAGTTCATGTAATAAACTCATAAGAAAATTTTCACTGAAGACTTATTTGAAAGACTGGAATGTAATCAAGATTATTAAAAATCTAAAATATTAAATTCAGCGAAAAATCAAGAAAAGAACGAGAGTGAAATCATGAAGCATCAAAACGGTGAAAAAATATTAAATTAAAAATAATAAAAGGAGAATATAACGAGTACTCATGATGGTAAATGAACCTAAAAGATAGTAATCTAAAAAAAGAAAAAATATTTGATGCATACTCAATTCAAATAAGAGCTTGGATTAAAACCCATTACAAATGCATGTGCTAGCTAAGAGGGTTGAAGTGAAATTATAAGTCAAACTAATCAAGGAATGAAAGAGCTTAGAGAAGAAGATATTAGATAAATATGTAATTTTACCATAGAACTGATTGTTTATGAGTAAGTCGTGTATATTATATAAACATTGTGAAAAGGTCTTTCCATTTTTTCAAACCGAGATCTTTGACAAAAACTTTCAAACTATCTAGCAAGATGAGTTGTCTTGATGCTAGATTGACTCCAAGGTCAAGTGGGTCAACTAGAAAATTGACCATCACCTTAATTGGCCAATCATGGAGATCTCTTAATGCCTAAGTGACAAGTTCCTGTAAAGGTTTCACATCATAAAAAATATTGAGTCTGGTGGATGAATGACTCATTTTTTAGGGTTTTAATGAAAAGTATAAGTTAAAATTGAATGAATATCGACCTTCTACTGATGTCATCCGAAGTGAAAGTACACATTTGACCTGAAAACACATGAAAATGCTTGTTTTCCGCTTCTCGCTTCCTGTTCATTTGTTTTGATTCTCATAAGACAACACTACAATCTTTTTCTTCAATTTTCTCTCTTTTATATATTCTGATTCTTTCTCCCACTCTTCGCTCTCTGCTCTAGTTCCTTATTAGATACACTTGTTATTATTTGTTTTTTTTTTTGGAGAAAAAAATTGCACAACGAAGAAGAAACGCATAAAAAACACAAAGAAAAAAAAACCAAAATAAAAGCGCATGAAAAAATAAAAGAAAGGTAGAGACAAAAATAAGAAAGAACGCAAGAAAAGGACAAAAGAAAATGGAAATGCATTTGGAGTTAAAGTGGTGATTTTATATAGTAATGACATAACCAAAGGACAACATTTGAGTTTGAAAAGTTGGAGTTGAATATCATTTGGGCCCCAACAAAGGGTACTCTATACAATTAAACGAAAAAATTAGTTTATTTCGACTTATTATTATGGAAGGTTATAAAGTCTTCAATGAAAGTATATATTTATCGAAAATCCCAAAACGATTCTCATTGGAGTTCTCAATGAGTTTCATCTTCCACAATTCCACTAAACCTTCTCTATGAATAAAAGAATATGCCTAAGTGAAAAAAAGTAGATATCGAAATATCAATACTAAGTTGAGCATCAAACTGTATATACACAATTTACACTACATTCATATAAAATTATCTTTTTGTTTGCAAGGTTGGGTACAATAATTCTCATCATCATACGAATTTATCATTTGTCCAAAAAATACAATGGACAAAATATTAAGGAGGTTTTTCAAAAAATAACAAATTTTACAAAATATTTACAATCTATAGTAAATTCTATCGCTGATAGTCACTGATATGCTATAGTGATAGAAGACTATCAGTGATAAAGTTCAAAATTTTGCTATAGCTCGTAAATATTTTAATTTATTTTTCTATTTTAAAAAATATTCCAAACATTAATATAAATACTACAAATATTTAGATAGTCAAAACTAACAACTTGGGATAACTCAATTAGTTACAAACAATGTAACTTTTACCAAAAATAAATCCACAATAAATAAGAATTTGAATCTTAACACTCATACATGACTAAAACTATATATATATATATATATAACTTGTAAGTTTTACTAAATTAACTTTATTATGATACACCATCCATACTAAATTAACTTTACTAAATTAACTATATTATGATACACCATCCAATTACAATCAACGAAGAAGATGTTAGTAAACTAAATGAAGGGGTAGAACTTAGAAGAATCTTAATTATTTTTAAAATTTAGAGGAAAATTAGGAAGAATCTTAATTATTGTTTAGTTGGGAGAGAAATTAGTATTAGGATGAATCTTAATCTCTCAATCAAGAGGTAGAATGTATAGTTTGAACTAAGGTTTTCGATAGGCCAAATATAATCAATATTGTAAAATTGGCGAAGCTTAATGTGTAAGGATGATGTTGGTTTGGCTTGTAGAAGAAGATTGCGGATATTTGACGGCGAGGATGGTACACGCTTGCTTAGCAATTTTCAAATACGTTCACCTCCACCCTCTACCTCTACCTCCCTCCTCTCTTCCCATTTCCTTGACTATTCAACTCTCAATCCTTTTAATCTTAACTTAAAATCCAACTTTATGTTAGTCAAATCTCTATTTTTATTTTATTCCCTCACGGCTCCTCTTACTATGCTTTTTTAATACATCATTCATCCATTTTCTTTGACATCTAAGTTTTTTACGTAATGTCTTACTTAAACCAAGTTTGTTTTCTTTACAGGCATTTGGCTAAATTTTCAAATTGAGAACAAAATTTTTAAGGAAGTAGATTGTTGTAAAAATAGAGAAAAAAAAAGGATTTAGTTTCGAAAATAAAAATTCCATTCAGTTCAACTCTTAATTTACTTGTAAAATGCAGATTATTATAAAAATGAAGAAAATATAGATTTAAGTTTAAAATTAAAAAAAAAAAAAGACTAAAAACCCCAACTAAACAAGTCTAGTGAATTATTGGATACAAAACTAAAAGTCTGATTGAATTGTTCAAGATAAATTAAAAATTTTGAAGTCTATTAAGAACAACTTTAAAAGTCTAATAACTTATTTAAAAATTGAAAATCGAAAGTTTATGGACTTAATTAATTAGTAGGTTTCAAATATTGATTGGATTCTGTAACATCTATTCTTGAGACAATCTTCAAATCTCAGTTTATACATCTGATTTGTTAAAATATTTTGATTTGATTTGATATTCTTCCCAACATGGTATCTAAATATTTAAATCTATGTGTTTCTCTCATTAAATTTTGATTAACTTTTAGAATGTCTAATATGGCCTTTGAATCTTTAAAAAAAATTGTTAACATCGTCCAAGTATAAGTTGGATTTGACAAATTTTAAATTGGAGTTGAGTTGTGATTAATTTTCTTAAATTATTTATATAGATTTTTTTTTCTAAGGTAGAAGTTTGAATACATAATCTTTCTTCACTATTTGCCAGTAAATATCATCTTAAACCATCAATTAACTCATAAACTTTAACGATGAAAAAGACAAATTTAATACATTATCTAATATTTTTAAAATCTATATTTCTTTACATATCTAAATTCTAAGGTCACATGTAACCTTAGTTTTTTTTTTTTTGTATTTTTGAATTTTTAATCAAATTTTAAAAAGAGAATAAAAAACCATTTTGAAAGCTCAATTTTTTTTTTAATTTTCAAAAATTTACTTGATTTTTTAAAATCATTAATAAAATATATATAACAAATGAAAAAATTCAAAAGTGAAAATAATGTTTACAACTTGCTTAATTTTAAAAAACAAAATAGTTTAAAGTATTTATTGAAGCACTAATAAACATGAAGAGATTGAAGATAGAATGTGAGAAAGTAACTATGTATACATACACCTACAACCCCAACACAAAACACATGGTAATGTGTAAAAGAGAGATAGTTGAAGAATGTGAACGAGTACACACAACAAAATCTCCAAATAGACGATAAGATGCAAAACAAAACAAAACTGAATTCGTGTGGATTAAGCTAACGCATTTAATTTTATTTACACATTATCTTATATTAATTAAACAAATAACAAAGCCCTTCAAACTTCCCCTTCCTTCAAACCCTCTTTCACGAAATCCTAATATTCTCTCACTTCTCTCCTTAACTAATCCCATTTTTACATTTCCACT
>JBBPDI010000005.1:19526888-19537313 GCA_037974545.1 Cucumis variabilis | reverse complement strand
TGCTTCAAAGCACCAAAAATGGCTTCACATGGCCTATGAGAGACATACAATCTTATCTAATCATCAACAGAATCACACATACAACCATCGTCTTTTTCAAACCTCTTTTTGACTACATTCAAATGTGGATCTCAATTCTTAATTGCTAGTTGTCATGTGATACTTCAAAATTAGTCCAATTCAAGCTGCATCCAAGTATTACTTAGTTTGAATACCATTTTTTTTTTAATATTATTCCTTTTAAATATCGTTTCGATGTAAAGTCAGATATTTAAGACACCTAGATATGAAATTTGAAAACACTATTGTATTTCATGGTTTTAGTATGTGTTTGATAGAAAATTTAGAAATCGAATTTTTAAATTTAAATAATTATTTTAAATGTGTAATATTATATTAAATCATAAAACTAGTTTTACGTACTAATTAGTCATTAGCCATTATTAGGGTTATGTTAAAAAGAAATGACACTTGCAAATATAACACAATTAGACTCAACGTATTAATAGATATACCATCATGAAAAAAAATTGAAAATATAAAATTTAAATCCACCTCTTAAAATTTGTAGACTAAATGGTGATAGAAGTTTATTAACAATAGAATCTATTACTAATGGAAATCTATTTTACTATATTTTTAATTCTAAATAAAATTTAATTGTATTTTTAAAAATTTATATTCCATTACATCATGCATATTTTAGTTTCTAATAAAAATGAATTGTGCTTAACATGACATTATATCTCTAGATTACAAATTTTTTATATCTTTATTCAATATAATTTTATATTTTAAAATTTAAAATTTACAATCGGTACTGGATATCGTTTTAATTAGAAATGGTACTATTTTCATAAGAGAAACCAAAACAGTTTTTAAAAATAGAATTCACATCTTCTCTCAAACACATTAAATCCAAAAATATAAAACAAAATCAACCAAACACATGCTATTTTTAAGTATTTACTTTTTTTAATTAAAGTTAATACATATAAGGAAGGGAAGGGAAGGGAAGGGATTAGTATTTGAATCTGATATGTTATAATTTACAAAAAAGTTATGGTTGGGATCTTAATCTTTAAATTCATGTTATTGAATGTCGAATCCTAAACAAATCCTCAAGTTCTCTGAATACTTATATGGGTTTATTTTATTTTATTAGATCACACAGCTGGATGTGGTCTTAATTAATATAAGTTATATTTTAATGATTTATTATTGCTTTTAGAGAATCATAAAGAATCCAAATTCTATATGATTTTGTGACATATAAAGTTATAAATAACCCAACAGATTTTCTTAAATTTACTGGCAAATCAAAACATTTTATCATATTTAGATATTAATAACTTGTAATACAGCTGGTTCATCACAAGTTTAATTAGAAAACTCAAACCCTTTTTCTTTTTCTTTTTCTTTTTTTATGGGTGAAATTATATTCTTAATTAAGCTGAAAATCGTGGAGGCATTAAACATAGAGGGAAAGCAGGCAAGAAAAGTGTATATTTAATATTAAATAACTTAAATTATTCATTTATTTATTAAAATAGTGGAATTTGTCTCATTTTCTAGAACTTGTTTTCGGAATAGGAAATATTAGTATATATTTAGAAATGGTAAATATAGATATGTGTTATTTTTTCTTAAGTGAAAAAATTGTCTTAATAAAGTAACTAAGAGGGGGAATTTTTATGTTTTTTTATACTTATTATTAGTCTTTATGCTTATAAAAGAAATCATAGTTTTTCTATAAAAAAAGAAAAAGAAAAAGAAAAAGAAAAAGAAAAAGAAAAAGAAATCAATAGTTATTGGAATAATATTTTCTTATTATTGTAAACCCATTTCTCCCTCATTGTTGTACAGAGTAATTAGTATATATAATATTAGCTAAAATTGGACATATACTTTATGACTTTGTCTCATATAATGTATAATAAAGTCGACAGTTTCTTAAATAGGTAAAAGTATGTAGATAGTAATAAGAAAAGTAAGTTTATGAATTATGCTTTCTGAATTTTGAAGTTTTCGATTTTTCTTAACGTTGAAATATATGTATTACTTAAAAGTAAATTCAATAAATCATTTTACTTATCAACAGTTGGTCCCGTAGCTCAGTTGGTTAGAGCGCTGGTCTTATGAGCCGGAGGTCGCGAGTTCGAGCCTCGCTAGGACCATTTTATATTTGAATTTTATTCTGTTTGCAGTGAGTTATTTAAAATCTTACAATTTTTTCTTTTTTCTTTTTCTGAAATATCAAATAAATCTTCTTTTCAACTTGTAAACTAACTCATTCTTTTCAAAATTAGTCTATAAGTATAATCAAATTTTAAAAAAGAAAAAGAAAAAAAAGGAAGAAAAATATATAAAAATACCGCCAACATTTATGTGAGTGATGTTAATGATTTTTGGAAAGGGAATTAGTTGATTCCTTAACTAAGTCCAAAGAAAAACAATTATATTGCTTAGATACAACAAAACTTTTACATATGTTCACAATGACATGAGATATCAATATAAATTTTTATGTAGTTGGTTTCAAACCATTAGAGATAAATTGTTTTTTATTCATATATATATCTATATATATACCATTATAATTCTCTTTTCTCTCTAACCGATGCAAAGCTTTGTTTGGACTATTGAGCAAGATGGGAGAGATAAGAGGGTGTGAATATTAGAGGTAGCATGTAAACTGTAGGGTTTTGGTGTGAGAATGAATATTATTGAGCAGTGGAATAAACGAGGGGGTGGTCCAAACTCCAAAGCAACAAAAAGAAAAAAAGAATCTGTTATATGTGAAAATAGTGGTGAATAATTGACCTAGAATTTTAAGAACTGAAGCAGAGATCATATGAAGTAGGAGTGTAAGAGTGAGAGAGAGAGAGGGCCACACACACATCTCCTTCATCCCCTGTGGGTTTGACTGAAAGTTACAGTTTTAAGAGTATTATACACAAATAAATAAACATAATCAAACTAAGAAACTGACACCTTTGTAACCAACCAACCAAAATAAAAAAGAAAAAAAGTTGCTGCTGCTGCCCTTGTATGCATATCCCCCACAATCACCATCATCGTCCGCACACACTACTTATAACTATTTGGGTCATGTGATTTCTTTTTTTTTTTTCTCCTTCCAAACCCCACTAATTATAATCTCAATTATGTTCATATATATATATATATATATATATATATATATATATAATAAATATATATTTGCATTTCTTATGAATATAATAGTTTAATGAGTTTTAGTATCTAAATATGTAATTGTTTAAAGTACGTTTATAAGTAAAAAAAAAAAAAAGTCTCTAAGGCAAATTGCATTAGATATAACGAAAACATTTAGACAAAAACAGTTCATAGCATCTATTTTTTGTATATGTGAATATGACAAAATTAGTAATATCAAACGCCTATTAAAAATTTATTAGAGGATTATCGATTTTTAAATTTGTTAATTTTGTAATTTAAAAAATATAGTAACATGACTCTATTATCATAATTTTTTATGCAAGGACTCCAACTTTTAACTTTTGTATGTTATTTAATATTTTCTTAGAACTTTGAATGAAAGTTTAAGTGAATTTGAAAATTATTGAAAGTTTATAAAATTTATTAAACATTTTTTTACAAAGTACTGACTGGGGAGAGTTTAACCACTTTAATAAACGTTTGATTTACTAAAAATGAGTTATTTGATAACATTATTATTTTTTCCTTTAACGTCAAAAAATTTGTGTAAGTCTAAGTTTTGAAGCCTATCGAAGTACTGGAAAAACAAGTACAAAATTAATTAGGGATCATATACAGTTACATTGGTTATTTAGTTCAGCGCAACATCACTTGCACCTTAGGAGCTGCTATTTTAGCTCAAGTAACGAAATCGTATATTATATTTCAGATAGTTTATAAATACAAAGTTTATCATTTAATAACATCCTCTAGATATTTTGTCTAAAGATGACCAAGCCAATCCATGACTATTATGGAAACACTCATTGAATTGACTACTCCTCGACGGTACACTACAACACACAAAATAGGCTCCTTTGAGTGTGATCCTCCTTAAATTTATTAGTCAATTAGGCTTTCCCAACTTTCAGTGATTCTTGCGCTCTTATGCAGTCCACAGTCTACAACCTATATATAATACAACTACACAACAAAAACATTAAGAAATTTCTTGCAAAATCACTAACCAACTATTTAGCTGGAGGCACCACACACAACGCAACTATATTCGAAGCCATAACAAAGGACCAATAGGTCATATATAAAGGAAGACACCCGCATGTTGTCATCACAAATAAAATCGAGCGAAACAGCCAAATCATCATATGCTTGAAAAAGATTGAATCTTCACGAATCTCTCAACAAAATAAAGAAAAAAAACTCTTACAGTAAAAACGTCTCTTAAAATATTTGAAGATAAAAAAAAGCGCAAGTCAAACATCATAACAAACTCAACTTGATCAAATTGATAAAAAGGATGGTAGTATGAGAAAATGGGGCTAAAATTGCTTTACTTTCTGCTAAATTTTTATCTGAATAAAAGAATTATAAACTCAATTATCAATAATATTTTTTTTTTTTATAATTCAACGGATTTAGTTGAGGTTTAGATCACATACTTTTGTAACCAAAAAATAAGAAAAATTGTTAAATGATATAATATTAAATTTATCAATAAGAAAACCACTAAAAAAGAAAACAGAAAAAATGCAACAATTCTTTGGTAAATTAGAAATGAAATTGAAAAAATAAAAAGAAATGAGCATGAATATTTAGAAACAAATATTGAATTAATAAAGTGGAGTTGAGATTCAGAAAAAGCAGATGGTCAAAAAATAAGTATGGTTGGTGGGTCGTTGTGTGTTGTCCGTCATGGAAGCCAATGATTCTGATGGAATAACAAAACCATATTTCTGTGCCTTTGAATCCAATAATCCGGCGGCGCGTGAAAGAAACTCCAACAATCTCATCTAAAAAGAACATAGAAGTTTCATCAACAAAAACCAAAACCAAATGATTACAAGTCATTCATAAAAACTAACCCTATTCCTCATGGGTATCGATTTTATATGAAAAAATATATGATGTATTTTCTCTTTTTTAGATTTGATTCTCGAAAAGATAACGGTAATATTTTAAAATTATTTATCTCAATAATTTCACGTGAGTAGTCGCTTGAGTTACAATTTTTCTTTTTTTACATTTTTATACATCGTGTCCAAATTTTACAATTTGACATAACTTTTAAAGTAATTGATGATAATTATACTTATAATAGGAAACTAGTTATTATTCGATAAATTAGCTTTAGGCTAGAAGCATAAATGGGTTCCCTTGGTAAACCTATTGTGTTTTAGATTTGATAACTAAAATAAATTTATTAAAATATAATTTTTTTTTTACAATTTATAGATTTTTAAATAATGTTTTATAATATAGCTTTTTTTACAATTATAATAAAAATATAAGATATTTATTCTTCTTTGACAAAAGCTCAATTTTTATAATGAATGGTGAATATTTTGTTAATTTTACCATTTTTAAAATCCTTCTGTAAAATATTATATTTCATTTGTCCTAAATTAGTGAGTAACTTTTTATAATCATAATTTTGAAGAATAAAATTTATAATTGAAAAATGAAAAGAATTATTAAAAGAGATCCAATTCTATAAAATTAAAAGATATTTTAAAAGATTCTTTTAAAATCACTTTTAACCATTTGAAAATTAATTTTAGATATATTCAAGACATAATTAACGTCAGGTAATTATTCATTTAATCATAAAAAAAATATCAACTTTCATTCTTAAACTTTAGAAAATCTTAATTAATAACAATTGTATTAATTTAAAATTTAAACTTTACCTACCAATTTACACACTCTCTCCTTCTCAAAATTTAAATTTTAAGAAAAATGGCATAAAACCTATGATGTGTGTAACTTTGAATTTTTATAAGCAAATTAAGTTAGCAAATTCTTAATAAAAATTATTACATTTTAAAATTATTCAGGCTATCACTCACACACGTGTAGGTTTTTTTTTTTTTTTTTTAATTTCTAAGGTTAGTTTTACAAAACAGATTATTTGGAATTAATTTAAGAAATGCTTCTAATTTTTTTCTAAAGAAATTATAACTAAGCATCTAAATTGATTCAATCGAAAGAATTTAAAAGTTTGATTGTCACACCATATCTTACAAAGTTAAGGAAATGAAGGATATAAACCCAAAAAATTTACACTACTTTATACTTTAAATTTATACTATTTTAGTGTTTTAATTAATATAACAATCGATAAATTTTACCATATGAAGTAATATTTAAAAAAGCTGTTTTTATATTAAAAAAAAAAAGAAGCTAAATTCACCTTCAAAAATCATGGCCGGTTGGCGGCTGCTATTCCCACATCGGAAAGAATGGAAAACCAGCTCCGACATTGCTCTGACTTGGACACGGTAGTTGGGTGCCGGGAAATTCCCCCGTCGTCGCGTTCAAAATCATTGGACAGAAAACAGAGAGGTTGCCCTGTAACAGAATCACACAACTTCATTTCCAGCAACTGTTATGAAACTAAACTAAAAATAATGAAATCAAAACTTTAAAACAAAGAAAACAGAAAATTCAAACTTTTTGGGAGAAATTTTGAAGTGGGTAAGACTGGAACTGTGAAGAAGAAGAGGAAGAAGAAGAAGAAGACGATGACAAAGGAACAGGTAAACTGAAACTCTGTTTTCTACAATCGTTGTCCTCTGTTTGTAAAGGTCGAGAGAGGGCATCAATGGCGGATTTCGCATTCAGAAGAAGCCAATCAATGGCTTCAGTTGGTCGGCCACATCCAAGGCGATCTTGAAGATCGTAGAATTTAATAGCGGTCGGAGCCGACAGCCGAAGCCGCCTCGCTCGGAGACCTTTTGAAGTATAAACCTTGCCGACAGCGGCACCGGCATCGGCACTCGAACAGAGTCGACGGTTTCTCCGGGCAATCTTCGGCGTCTTCTTGTCGTGATCATGAAGAGAACCCATTGAGATATATCGTGAGTTAATTGATTGTTTCAAAAATAGCAAAACTGATGAAGGATTTCTCTTTTTTCTTTGAATAGAAATGGTAGTAATTAGTGCCCAGCAGCTACTGTGTAGGACTGAACATATGACCTCAATTATTTTCACGACCTTTCATTTCCTTTTTATTTTCTTTTTCCAGATTCATTATTGATTATTTAATGTGTTTCTTTTTTAGGGTTCTTTCCTGATTTTATTTCAAATTTTGAAAAAGTGTAGAATTTATTTATTTGATTTTATTTATTTTTTGGTAGACCAAATAAATCGTGGTAGCTCTGGAATTTCAATTTCAAACCTTTTAATTAGACGGTATTAATTTAGTTGAATTATGTTTGAATTGAAAAGAGTCCTCCAATTAATTCAAACCATGTTAATTACTTTCAAAGGAACACGAAACTTCTAAGCTATGGTGTTATTATGAGGATTAAAATATTTGTGTCAATTTCGTTAGAAAGTATAGAATCTGTTATACCGAATATAATAGGCATCCAACAAATTTGGTTGACTATTTAAAACAATTTTATTGAGTAATTGTTTCTTAAGATTATTTTTTTTTTTTTATAAAAGTGACACCTTATCCATAAGATCCAACAAACTATATTTTGTGAAAATAAATCGAACTTGAACAAAGTTTACAAAAGGAAAAAATGTGAAAAAATCATTATGAAAAAAGTTCTCAAAAGCAATTTGAAAAACATATATATTTATAGACTATTTGTAATCATTAAAATAGTCCCACCTCTTCTTCAAATTGGTTATTTTGAAAAAGATGTGTTCGTTCATGAAACAATATAATTCTATATAAATGATTGCATAACATTTATTCCAACAGATTTTGATCTTAAACTAACTTGTAAAAAAACAAATACAACGTTCATGTGGTATAATAAAAATATTAAAGATACTTATTAATCGTAAATATCGATGTCAGTTTCTCTAATTTATGAATATGTCGACACATATATTTTCAATCCTTAATTACTGCACATTAGCTTCGTTTGCATATACTTTTGGATGCATGGTTTTCACCATGATTATTTGTTCTCTTTATGTTTTAAATCTAACAATATAAAATTGTCAACCTTTCGTATTAGCTTCCACAAATTCTTTATTGGCATTTTTATGGTGTGTTTATGAATCATTAAAAATAATGATTAAAAATATGTCAAATACATATAGTGTAACTTGTTTTTCGTAACTTTTTTTAGTACAATGACATTGAGAACATTATTTTCAAAGAAACGGGTGTGCATGTTTGTGTAGAATGAAAACCATTTCAAACCTGTTTTTTAAAATAAAATTTTAATAAATAATTCTCACATTAAGAACAAAGAACAATTAATATTAGAGCAAGAAGAAATTAAGCCAACTAGTCTTGTGATCTTCCAAACTAGGAGAAGAAAGGTGTCCAATAAAACTAGTTACAACATGCATTAGAAAGTGAGGAACAAAATTATGAGATGTTTTCACTTTTCATAAAAGAAAGAACATCAACACTGCACATGAGAATCAAGAAGGTATCAACCAAATTTTTCGTCTTTGAAAGATTGATAGATGGTCCATTGAGAGCACGGATGATAACCTGAAAATCAGATTCCACAATCAAAAGTTGCAACTTCTCCTCTTTGCCCTGAAGAAATTAAAAGAAGATAAATCACATCTAATAATCTCATATTCTAAAGCTTTAACGAGCCACCTATGTCAAAACACTTGTAATCGACGCAAATAGAAGAACCTCGAGAGTCACCAACAAAGCCACTATTCTTTTTTCTTTGCATCAAGAGACATGAGCATTGAGCTTCTACAATTCACTTAAGGAAGGAGATTACCTTTTTCTGACTCATACAAATTTTGAGACTCACTGTAATAAAGAACAAATTGACACCATATAAAGAGAAAAGACTATAACTTATGTCAATATGCTTAGATTTATAAATCTTAGGCTTCTTAAAGCAAGCTCTTGGATTCATACATCTCACAAAGCAATAAATAGCCTGTAAAAGTGTTTCAAAACTATTATATCAATTCACAAAACTATAATGGATTTTAGAACACGTTTACTAGAGCTTTTATTAGTCGATAGAGAAAAAATTCACTACATTTAAATAATATTAAAAAAAAACCTTTTCAAAACTATTACACATTAATGATGGCACCTAAAATGTGTTATCCACTTAGCTTCATTTAGACTCACTCATAGGGTTATTGTGTTTTTTGTTTATAATATTGTAGGCTCAAGCATCTAAAAAATGGATGAAAAAGGGAGCAAAAACACCAGTCCTAATGCATATCAACCGAGTAAAAGATGCGGTGAAATAATAAAATTGTCCTTAAGGCCTAGCATTGCAACCTTGAACACGTTAGGCTTGATGGCGTAATACAGAAGCTAGCTAAAGAAGTGCACAATGTCACAAAACTACCAAGATGAAGGATCAATGCAATGGTATGATGCGCTAGGCCAAAAGGCCTATTGTCGTGACACTGTTGATTGTTATAAATATATTTCTTTTTCTTTTTAAATCATCGAGCCCTAAGCCTCCTATTATGTCCACCTTTTATCTTTTATGAATTTATGTGTAATTACTCCTATGGGTATTATCTTAACCACTAGAAACTTCATTAAAATGTTGTGGTTAAAGTAAGTGACCTCTAATGTAGGTTCAAGTTAAAAACTCATTTGATTTGGGGTAACTTGAAATTCCTAACTTGCTAAATTTTGAATGTTTATGATTCTTAAATGCAATTGAATTTTTATGCTTATAATATTTGTATGTATTGATCATCCTATGACATTTAATCATAAGATAATCGTTGAATAACACAAATCAAAGTAGGTTTATGTTCTGATTCATAAACTATTATATAATCTAATTAACAACATTAAGTGATTGGTTTAATTCAAGATCTAATCAATTAGTAATTGATCCAACTTCTAATCACATAAACAAACCTCTAGCCTTAATGTGAATGTTTGGTTTTTATGGACATCATTTGAACTTGATTAATTCCATCTAGATTAGTAATAGTGAAGGGTCTGGGGTTGAACATGGATCGCTGACAAGTGAACTAAGAACATGGATGAACGAATAATTATTCTTAAATGTTATAGGATCAATTAATCAAATGAGTGTAGGATAGTAAATCTCATTTTGATCCTCCCACTTTTATATTCTTGCAATTTAATTTTCAAGCAATTTACATCCCGTTTTGTATGATTCACAAACAAACACCTCATCCTTTGATTATTACCTAAGAAATTTGAGAAATCTTAGACCTCTCCTTTGTGGATCGAACCTACTGCTTTTATTGCTAACCTACTTTTATGAATTCACTATGTTTCAA
>JBBPDI010000005.1:19476215-19502091 GCA_037974545.1 Cucumis variabilis | reverse complement strand
CTTAGGTATGCAATTCAACCATTTAACTATCCCAAATAAAATGTTGTAATAATCACTATAACAAAAAAAAAAAAAAACTGAAGTCAGAAATGATATATACACAAGATCAGCAACTACAATTCCATAGCATAAAATGATTATTAACTAGGCACTAGCATACATTTTCGTATTCCCTCAATAATTTAGTCCATGGAACTTTCGATAAATGAAATTAAATTTCAATGTACATTATCTAATGTACACTATCAATACAGAAGCAACCATCACAGAGATAGATACAAAGAGGGAAAGAATAGACGCTTACCAAGAGGAGGTGACGATGGGCACGAATTGAAAAGGTTTGGAGATTGAGGACGGATTGCGAGGGTTTCGTCGTTCATTAATGGCAGCGCCGAAGTGAACAGATGACGATGACCACCAATGGCAGCTCCAAAGAGGATGGGAACGAATTGAAAAGGTTTGGAGATTGAAGACGGATTGCGGGGGTTTTGTCGTTCGTTAATGGCAGAGCTAGAGTGAATAGATAGGGACGTCGAAGCGAATACACAACCACGCCGGAGTGAATAGACGGCCACGAGCAGGGGTGGACGGTGACGGGGCTGGAAGACGGTGGGATTGGAGATGGATGCTTCGAGGGAGATTTGGGGGAAATAAGAAGGCTTTACAATTTGGGGAAAAAGTAACCAAATTTCTAAATCTTTATTTATTTATTTATTAATAAAAAATAAAAATTATTTTATGGTTTTTTATGACATCAAATAACTGTCGCGGAATGTGTTATACGAAAATTCCCGTCTTTTTCCGCCAAAAACGCGAAATTTAACATTTTGTGACAGTTTTTTTTTTCTCTCTCCATTTTCTAATATATACAACTGTCACGATAGCCCTTTTTTTCTAGTAGTGGTATAAATTGATATTGCTCTACAATATAAATTTTAAGGCATTTGTGATTTTTTTTTTTATTGACAACCTACATAAAAATAGTTATTTGATAATGAGTCACTTGAATGTTTTTTTTTATATATTTGATTTAAATTAAGGATACACACCATGACACCGTTCACAAACAAAACAAAACAAACTTTTATGTGTGTTGGTATGTTTGATATTAAATATTATTTTAGAAAATGGAAAATGACAAATGGTTTAGCCTAAAATATTGGAAATGGGTTTGAAAAAAGGTTGTGGGCATCAATAGCAATGGAGGAAAAAGCTATGAATCTTAACGTTATCATATCACGTTCTAAACCACTATATCCACTAAATTAATTCCTTTTTTTATGTTTACTTTTTTCTTTTTTCTTTTAATTTTTTAAATATATTTTTTAAGCATTATTTATTTATTTATTTATTGTTTTTTTGGTTCAAACTTCTTGGATCATATGAATCTGTTAATGAGATAACTGTTTGGTCTTTAGATGATGTGCATTGAGGAAAGTAGGTAACTTTTTATATTTTTTACTCAATGTTGTTTACATCAAAATTAATATAATACATACTATGATAAAATATAAAACTAATAGGCATGTGCAATCCATTACAAAAACCACTCCTCAATTATATTATAGCAATAGCACTATAAAAATTAGGGGTTCTTCCGACGCAGAATGACATTGGTACGTAGGATACTTCCGACATCATCTCTCTACGTCGACAATATTGGGATTCCCAACACTCCGTCGTAGGACGTTTACCCGACGCGGCGTTAGGATAAGGACTTCATTCCCGCTGTGTTTTGTGTGTTGGGAGAAATTTTTAAATTTATTATTATTATTATTTTGTAAGGTATTCTTTTGAGTTCCGATTCAATTTAAATTCAATCAAAATTTGAAAAACAACTTACACAAAATTAATATAAAATTATTAAAATAGTATTTACATTAGAAATTAAATCCAAATATTAAACAAATACAAATTCTAGGTTTAGAAATTACATAAAAAAAGAAGTAAAAAATGCATTATCTTCTAATCGTCGTGGACGCCATATATATTCCCATTGGCTCTCCACCTATAAATGACATAAAAGTAAATATAGATATACATCACAGATAACAAGTTAAACAACTTAAAAGTTGAAAAATATGTACCGCAAGTGTTCAAGGTCCTCTCTGTGTCCAACTCATTTTCTCAATCATCTTCCTCATTTCTTCAATTTGTTGGACATGCAACTTCAACATTCTTCGTTGTTCTTCAATTAATTGTTGAGCGCTGTCAAGCTGAGCTTTTAATTTTCTATTAAACTATCACACTAGCTATTATAAAAGTTTTAAATTGTTGAGCGTTTGCAATTACACTATTAAACTTTCAGTATATATACTATCATAAAAACTTGAAATGAAGACTTTATTTTTGGATTTGGATAAGTATGAAGGCTTGATTATTAATTCTAAAAGTTTAAGGTATATAATTGTAACTACTACCATATATTAGTATGGTTTTTACAATTTGCCCAAAAAACTATGTCTAAGCTTTTTGTTTGAAGTTGAGAGAAATGACAAACTTCTTTTATAACATAGGTTTAAGTATCATTTGACCAATGAAACACACACACAAATTTAGATACGATATACAGATATGATAGGATACGATGATACATTAATTTTTAAAAATGTAAGATATTGATATGTTTGAAAGATATATACGCTTTTTTCTTTAAAAAAATATATGATACAAGTGAATTTAACGTAAAGATAATAAATGTAGTTCACTAAATAACGAAAAATCATAAAATGTCACATTAATTACAATGATACAAAATAATACCAAAAAACAACATAAAAATTATTGAAGCATAATAATCAACAAAATGCAATATAAGAGGGACACAAATTGATTAGAGAAGAGAATTAGAGAAAAAGTATGAATTGAAGATAAACGAAGAACTTCTTTCATTAAAGTTCTTGGCGATATTTGGAAGGGTTATATTTTACAAAACTGTGTGGAGACTCAAATACGATAATAACGATCAAATGATCCTAAGATTTGGTTTTTTATTTGTTTTTTTTTCTTTTAGTTTTGGACGAGAGAATGAACATTTTAAAATGTGTTGTATGTATATGTTGTTATTTTAGTGTGCTGTATGAACCTTTTAAATTTAAACTTGTTGCATGTATATGTTGTTATTCTAGTGTACTTGTTAATATCATGTATATTATTGTTTTTATTTTAGTGTACTTGTTGTTGAATAGGAAATTTTGAGATTAACCACAAATTGTCATATTGTTTATTAAATTAATGATGAAAAATAAAAATAATTAAATTTTGGAACTAATTAAAAAATTGACGTGTGTCATAAATTAAAATTGAAAATATAAATTGGTCAATTTTAATAATGCTACATGTTTTCATCATAACAATTAGATCAAGTTAATTATTTTAGTTCAATTAAATATTATTTACTTAGACTAAGTTCCATTGAGCCCAAAAATAAGCTCAATCGAGCTTGAGCCCAAAGGCTAAAGAGATTTTATAATGGGTAACCTATTTGGTATAAAATATCAAGCATATAACAACTTTTTAAATAATTTGTAAATATAGCAAATTTTTTATTCCTTTTCTATATACTCCTAAAATACCCTTATTTTAAATGGAAAATAGTTCGCATGATTTTCTCCCATTTTGATGATGGTTTCTTCATTCTCTACCACAATTGTTTTCTCCTCTATATGATCTTCTCTTCATTCTCTTGTATCATCTTCTCCATTCTCTCAAACCTAAGCAATTTTTCTCTTTTTTTTTACGATTCGTCCTCTCACTTTTTCTTTTGTGATTTTGTCTCTGCCTCCAACCGGTCGATTTTCCATTCGATTCTCTCCTCCAACCAACCGTCCTGCATTCAACAATTTTAAATTCTCTCCTCCAACCAATCGTCCTGCGTTCAACAATTTTTGGCATTTAGCAATTTTTTGTTTGCTTCTATTTTGTTAGGTCAATGTTAGGGTTTTGATATCAATTTTTTACTATGTAATTAAATTTTCTTTAAAATATTGAGATTTGTTTTTCAATGTGTTTTTCATCCAATTTATGTTCATATTGATTCTTCCCTATTTTTTCCTTCGATTTCATCCAATTTTTACAATTTGATTTTCATTTTTGTAGGTTGATTTTGTTCAATTCAATTCATTGATTTTACTAGTATTTTATTTTTTAAAAATGTGTTTATTTTACTTGTATTGAACTTCATCGAAATTGAGCATATTATGAATTTTTCTATCAATTTTAGGTTTTAAGATTAAAAGAAAATGATTTTTTTCTTTTTCTTTTTCTGAAAACATTGTGTTGAATAAGAAATTTTGAGACCAATCACAAATTGTCACATCATTTATTAAATTAATGATGAAAAATGCAAATAATTAAATTTGGGACTAATTAAAATTGACATGTGTCCCAGATTAAAAATTGAAAATATAAATTGACCAATTCTGATAACGCCACCTGTTTTCATCCTAACTATTGGATCAAGTTAATTATTTTGATTCAATTAAATATTATTTACGTAGGCTAGGTTTAATTAAGCAAAAAAAAAAAAATAAAGCTTAATTAAGCCCAAAAACTAAATATAACCCAAATCCATATGGTTAAGCCCATGAGCCTGGTCTATGGACCAACCAGACTCAAGCTCATAAAGCCCACCAGAGAACTCTATAAATAGAGGAGTTCTTCTTATTTGTAAGGGGTGGAAAAATTTTTACTACAAAAGGCCTAGAGAAAATTCTCCATATAACTAGAAGACTTCCTAACTCTTGAAGTCGATCGTCCTCGAAGATTGAAGCTTCTTTGACGATACAAGTTTCTTCCAAGACTCCAACTTCAAGAACATCATATGCTCCGCTTCCTCAAATCAAGCATAAGCATTCAATCGAGAGAGAATCAGAGGATCAAATTCTAGAGATCGAACTACATCGCATCAAATCAATATCAACATTAGTTCACTGCCACAAATTAAATTTCTCTGGAAATCTCGTGGGAACAAATTGGCACGCCTAGTGGGACCATCTCTACCTCTCATCTCTCTCTCGTCATCTAAATCTACAAGCAAACCAATGACATCAAAGAAAGTTGCATCCAAGTCTTCAGCTGCAAGCGACACCTACGTAGGACCTGTCACCCGTAGTCGTTCTAAAGGGATCGTCCATGAGAAAAATCAAGGTTCCACCATCGCGCAAAGCATTCTTAAGCAATTGATGGACTCTCCTAAAGCTGGAATTGTCATCAAGGAAAATCCTCTATATAATGATTCATATTCTGCTTCTAGCAAGTCCAAGGAAGAAGCACACCCTGATATGATGTCTGTCATGACAGCTGATGTAACGGTCGAGGCTGCCATGGCAGAGATAGAGAGGAAAATTAATCTCTCGATGAAGATCGTTGATGAGGGAGACCACGAAATCGCTGCTTTAAAAGAGTAGATGCAGACTCGCAAAACTGCTGAATCGAGTCAAACCCCTGTTGTTAAAGCTGATGACAAAGGGAAGAATGTGGTGCAAGAAAATTAACCACAACAAAAATCAACTTTTGTAGCTTCTCTCCATCAGAGCTCAGTATGGAGGACCGTCTAAGACTGCTTTCATGTACTCTAAGTCGTACACTAAAAGAATTGATAACTTGAGAATGCCACTCGGGTACCAACCTCCAAAATTTCAGCAGTTTGATGGAAAGGGCAATCCGAAACAACATGTTGCTCACTTTATTGAAACATGCAAAAATGCAGGATCAAGAGGAGATCAACTAGTCAGACAGTTTGTTCGAAGCTTGAAAGGAAATGTTTTTGAGTGGTATACCGATCTAGAGCCAGAAAGCATTGACAGTTGGGAACAACTTGAAAAGTAGTTCCTCAACCGCTTTTACAGCACCAGGCGCACAGTAAGCATGATGGAGCTTACAAACACAAAATAAAGGAAGGGAGAACTAGTCATCGATTACATCAATCGATGGAGAGCTCTAAGTCTTGACTGTAAAAATTGGCTCACCAAACTGTCGACTGTAGAAATGTGCACCCAAGGCGTGCATTAGGGACTCCTCTATATTTTGCAGAGAATAAAGCTCTGTACATTTGAAGAACTGGCAACTCGAGCTCATGATATGGAGTTGAGCATCGCCAGTAGAGGAACTAAAGATTTTCTTATTCTTGAAGTAAAGAAAGACAAGAAAGAGATGAAAGGTGCTGAAAAGATAGTGAAAAGCACCGTGAAAGAATCTATGGCCATAAACAGAATCTAGCTAAAGTTCTCCAAAGGAAAGGAAGCAAGAGCTGAGAAGAAGGATGATGGAAGCGAGGCGACATCTGACTTTAAAAGAAAGGCAGGAGAAAGTTTACCCATTTCTTGATTCAGATATCGAAGACATGCTAGAGCAACTACTGGAGAAGCAACTGATCCAGTTGCCAGAATGTAAACGACCTGAGCAAGCAGGAAAGGTAGATGATCCCAACTACTGCAAATATCATTGGATCATCAGTCATCTTGTAGAGAAATGTTTTGTGTTGAAGGAGCTAATTCTAAGGTTGGCTCGTGAGAAAAAGATTGAGCTAGATCTGGAGAAAGTAGCTCAAACAAACCCTGCTACAGTGACGATAATATCCGAGGCTCCTTCGTTGACATTGAGTTTTGAGCAAAGGAAAAGCTTGGTCCAGTTCGGGACCTTTGAACCTGTAGTTGTCCAATTCTTCTAGGAAGTCTCATATAAGGATCCTCAAAGAGGAAAAAGATCGATCAAAGAAGACAATGAAGGGTGGATAGTTGTGACCCATCGGAAGAAAAGACAGTCGACTCCAATCCAAAGAGAGTCTCGCTCTTATCGAAACTATAGAAGAGAAAATAAGGCTCAAAAGAATAAAAAAAGAAAGAGGACTCAGAAGCTTAAGCTCGTAGAGAAGGAAGACATGCATTTCTCTCGATCTCAGCGTTTAGTAACCTTGGCAGAATTTCTTCCAAAAGGCTTTCTTTGTGATCATCGAGACGAAGACAAAGAAGTCACTGAGTGTCATGCTATCAGCACAACGAAGGAAGAAATAATCCCCCCAAAATCACCAGAAGAGAAGGGAGTGTCAAAAGACCTTTCAAGGTTCAATGTGAAGGATCTATTATCACTTCCTCAAGAGACCAAAACCATCCTTATTAATGCATTGATAAATTCAAGAGCATCAAGTTCGAGTACTCCGACTGCGACATATGAGAGTGCTCCTTATTGTATGTCTATAGACTTCTCAGATGAGGACTTGTTGTTGGGATCTAAACTCCATAGTAGACCCTTGTATGTTTCTGGATAAGTTCGAGAACAGAGAGTCGATCGAATTCTCATTGATAATGGATCAGCTGTCAGCATAATGCCAAAGTCGACTATGAGGCAATTAGGCATCTTCATGGACGAGCTCTCAAATAGCAAGCTGGTAATTCAAGGTTTTAACCAGGGAAGCCAAAGAGCAATAGGCATGATACGGTTAGAACTCGCAATTAGCGACCTAAAGACCAACACATTATTTCATGTCATAGACAATTGACAGAGGTAAGTCCAAAACGTAAGCATTAGCACCAATTTTTCTCAAGATTTTGTATGGACCAATTTTTCGTGGTTTCATCTTGGAATATGAACCAATTAGATGTCTCTCTCGTTGAAGGTAAGCCATAACAAGATCTCCAACTTGAAAATTTTCATCTCATCGCTTTTTGTCAGCATGCTTTTTGTATTATGTGTTGGCTTGTTGAATATGTTTTACTCTATCACTGATATTGACAATTTCTTTAGACATTGTGTTAACTTTTCTGCAAATTCCCTTTTGACTGGGAATTACATCTACTGTGTTGTTAGGCATTTTTGTATAAACTATTTGAAATTGACTAAATTTAGTAGATCTATTAAGCATGTTATTGTAGGAAAATTTGTGGCAAAAATAAATCCCACTATTTAGGATTTTCTCCAACCAAACTATGAAGCATATTTTCCACAGTTCTATTGACAACTTATGTCTGCCCATTAGTTGCAGGTGGTAAGAACTACTAAACTTTAGAGTTGTGTTAAAACGCCTTCATAAAATCCTAAAAAAATGACTAACAAATTTCACATCTCGATATGATGTGATAGATTTTGAAATGCATGTAATCGCACAATCGCACGAAAAAACAATTTCGCCACAGCACTAGCATCGAATTTTTCTTGCATGGTCAAAAGTGTGCCATTTTAAAGAATCGATCAACAACCACAAAAATAGAATCAACTCCCCATTGTGTTCTTGATAACCGAAGGATAAAATCCATTAATATATCTTCCCAAATGTCATTAGGTATGAGCGAGTATACAATCCTGTGTTTTGGGAGTGTCCTTTAGTTGATTGACAAACTCTATACCGTTGAACAAATTTTCCAACATCTCATTTCAAATATGGCCAAAAGAAATGAGCTGCCATAATTTGCACCATTTTGTCCCTCCCTGTATGAGTTGCTAGGCCATTAACATGTAATTCCTGAATTAGTTAGGATTGATATTTCTAACCAAGTCTAGATCGATTTCTCCATTATCTCTACAACCTATTCCTGTCTCTATGTCACTTTGTCTTTACTTTTCACGTTTATCAAGTAATTTCATTTTTTTCTTCTCTTAATCAACTTTTTACATTTTTCGAGAATTTTTATCTTGCGAAATAACAAAATCTGTTAAAATATATCAATAATAAACAGATCACAAATTGGTTATATTTGTAATTATTTTTAAATGTTAATATACACTTAATTTTAGGTAGCAGAAGGGAATTCGAAGGAAGTTTTTCTTTTATCATTTACCAAAATCTTTATTGGTAAGAAACTAGATATTTTCATTGAAATACTTTACATTGAATTTTTCCATTACTTCACCTCACATTTGACGGGTCTCTTAAAAAGATAGAACAATTTCAAAAACAGAAAAAGTCCATAGACTCACAATGAAAAATACAAAAAAAATGTCTCATGATTAATTTGTCACTCGCACTCGCAATATATTTGATACATGATTTTAAATCATCTAGATTTGATTGTTTAGATTTTTTTCAAGATTATTTGCTATCTTTGGTATACGATTGTTTAAATTTGATTTTTTTCAAGATTTTTTGTACACGATCGTTTAGATTTGGCTATACAATCATTCAAATCTAAATGTGATTTTTTTTTCAAGATTATGCCGTGTTTTTCAAGATTCAGCCAAATTTAAACTATACCAAATCTAAATTGTACCAATATTCCAATGAATTTTTTTCAAGATCTGTTGTATTTGTTAGATTTGGTTGTAGCCAAATCTCAAGATCTTTCTATATTTGATACATGATCTTAAACCAAATAAAAAGAAAAATTGAAGAAGAAAAAAATAGAAAGAAAAATTGTAGAGAGAAAATGAAAGTAAAAGGACAAACCTGAAATATTTTAAAAAAATGGTTGGTTTCATTAACTTGTTAATTTTGTTACACAAAATATAAATATATTTTGATGTTTATATTTATGAAAATTTTTATTTCTTTTCATTTATGTTGTTTTATGTTAGGATTTTACTAACCTTTTATGCTTAGTTTAGGGTTACCATTTTTCATCTTAACTTCGTTTTATAATAAACAAATTTCAATTATTTTATATGTAAATATTTAATCTCTTTTAATTTTGTAATTGACATTTGACATTATTTTGTCGTTATTTTACAATATTTTTAAAACTCTATACTCGCATCAAGATTTACACATAATATTTTACAATATTGTCTTACTCCGTTTAGAAAATGATGTTTAAAGTTGTTAAATATGACTAGTTTAGTTAAAATCAAACATTCATTAATTAGTTATAATAATTTTCATCAATCTCTATGAATTTTTTTCAAAATTTAACTAAGAGACTATAATTTATTTTAATATAAATATGTAGAAAATTTGAACCACACATGTTTTTGTTATCAACTGAATAAGTTCTTTCTATCAAATTCACTTGCTCCCAATTGGTCCCTCATTTTAGGATTAATTTCATGATTGTTAAACAAATTTTTTTTAGAAAAAAGAGGATTGATTACAAATTTTTAAAAGAAATTGAAATAGTCTAGCCTAATTGTAGAGTTTGAAAAACAAGAAAATTAAAAAGAAATTATGATGTCATAAATTAAAGAAACTAAAATAGCCTAGCCAGATTTTATTTAAATATTGCATTTTCCAAAACTTATCACGATTCTTTTTTTTTGGGAATTTTTAAAAAATAGAAAAAGGATAAAACTATCGAGACATTTTGGTAAACATAACCAAATACCAAAATATTTTGGTAAACTTAACCAAATACCAAAATATTTATGAGCCGTATAATAGAATAAAAGTCGACCACTATTTTTTTAAAAGAAAAGTTCATGTAGTCGACTACTATTTTTTTTAAAGTATTTCAGGTTTGGCCTTTACTGTTATTTGGTGTAGAAAATATACAAAATCTATTTTTCAATTTTTTTGTTTGGTTTACCAAATATAAAATATCTCAAAAATAAAATCCTTGGATATTGGGACACTGTTGTTTAGATTTCGTTGTTATATGTATCAAATAGTCAAATCTAAATTATAAAAAAACAAAGAATTTTAAAAGAACTTTAGATTTGGCTAGAAGACAATCATATACCAAATCTAGATTATTGTGTACAAAAAAAATCTTAAAAAACAATTCTTAAATGATTCTGTTAGAGAAGAATGTTGCATGGAATGATTGTAAAAGAGTGTTGAAAAAATTTGAGTTGCAGTCAAATCTAAATCTTGCTAGAGCGAATGCCACATTGACACGGCCATTTTTTATATTTTTACTGTAGGCGTGTGAGTTTCTTCTTATTTTTTAAATTGTTCCATGATCCCTAGACTAAATGTAAAATAAAATGATTAAAATACAAAATTCGTACTTATTTTTGTTAAATATTTTAGTTTTGACGACTTTTCAATTTTTGCTAGAACATAATTGAGAAATATCGCATCAGAAGACCTGAGTGTTAAAAGAAAAGCTCGCCCGCCCTATTCGAGGTATACGAACACTGCCATACGCCGGTCAAACGCATGCGCCTGCTCCCTCCATCCGACTGCCGTGCCACAATGGTAAAAGCACTCTCCCTCTTGTCAAATCGTTGGGAAAACTCGCCTTTTCTCTCTTTGGATCTGCCTTCTCCACACCAAAATTAAAACCTCTCCTATCCCCACTGTTTTTCTCATCCCCCTCCACTCTTCACCACATTCTTTCATCAATTTTTTTTTCTTCTCCCTACAATTTGTTTTCATATTCACCACTTGTGTGTTCCTTCACCTCATTTCTCTGTATGTCATGCCTCACAGTTGTTTTTGGGAAAAGGTTCTAATTTTTTCCGCATATTCCGATCACTCGATTCTTTAACTTTCTCACTGCCTTCCTTCTCCATCGTAATCTTAACAAAGGAAAAAAAAAATCAACTTTGACAACTAACCAATCTTAGGTTTGTATTATTCCTATTTTTTAAAAAAAGATAAGTATACATTTATCTCTGTTCTCACATTATATTATTTTTGTAGTTTTTGTTGCTGTTCGTAAGAAGAAAAAGCAAAGGAGAGGATATATATAATTGAATATCCGAAGAGAGGTATTTTTTTATTATTATTAAATAATAAAAAGAAGATTTTATCAACAAAATATGTGTGTATTTTTTTTAGTTTTGAAACAAATAATTAGAGCAGTTCTTGTCGATTTGAAGGAGTAATATCGTTGTTGAATTTGTAAGTTTGGTTTTCTATTTTTATTTGATAGGTTTGTGAGTTTGGTATATTATGTTTTCTAATATTTGTTAAGATTTTCAGCTTTGGTCTATTAAGATTTCTAAGTTTCGAAAGTGATATTAAAACTTCTATTTTGGAACTAATGTTTATGTTTTATGAGATTTGTGAATTTGTGATTACATGTTTTTAGAAGTTATTTATTATTGTTAAATGTTATGATTAACAGTATTATGATTTTTATTTTTTGTATAATGCATCAAATATATGGATCTACCATATTTTTAACATTTATTTGATAGATTTTCATGATTATAGGAGTTTCTTTTAAGAGAAATTTGGATTAATATTGTTCTTTCTTTTTATTTTAGAGAAATATGGTAGTTTGCAAAATATTTAGAACTTCTCTCGTGATGTCGTGGGTTGACACTCTCTCATATGTCATACGTTCAACCCATAACTTATACTTCCTCTCCTAGGTCATGGTTCGACTTATGACCTATACTCTCCCATCAACAACTAACTTTCTTAATATTAACTTCTTCGATATCATATTTTTTTTTTCCAAATTTTTTTAAGGTTTTTTAAGAATAATAAAAAAATACAAACTATTTGAAACTTACGACAATAAAAACCATAAAAGACAAAAATATATCACATTTGATTTTGCCACAAAGTGTAAATAGTTTGTCATATTTGATAATTCTCGTTTTTTTTTAATTTGTAACTTAAAAATGTAGTGAAATTTTCAATTCTCTTGTATTTTTTTTAATTATAAAAATTTATAGATAGATTTTTAAAAATAGAAAAATTTGCAAATTATTTATCGTCCATAACAAAATTTTAATTCAAGTCCAAAATGGATAATTAAAATTTTAACTCGAGCCTAAAGTATTTATCTTTTTTGGTATATGATGAAAATACTTTTTATTTTCATTCTATTTATGTAAATTGTCCAAATTTATAATTATATTTTCTAATAATTAAAAAGAGAACATGATTGTTGAACTATTTTTAAAAAATGATTTGTAAATGAAAATTTAAATCTAAATTAGAGTGTATGTATCAATGTTTACATCAATTTAAAATTTTATTTTAAAAAATCACCGCGTCTCACTATTCTGATGTTGTCGATTTTGAGGTGGTTGTCTTTGTTGATTTTGAACTCTATATGACTTTTGCTCATCTTGAATTTCTTGTTCTTGTGGGTACTATTTAGGGCATGATACCTCTAAAGATACTTTATAGTAGAGGTGAGCATGATACACCAAAAATTCGAGCCAATTGACCAAACTGTAGTTAGTCAAAAAATAAGAGGGGTCGATTGTAGTTAGTTTCGAAAAGTTTCAAATTAAGAATTTTCAAAGAGTATTTTTAAGTATTAAATTGACTCGACAAACACTGATCGATCCTTACTCATCAATAACGAGGTCGATTTGATCATTTACTGAGCCTACTATAGTCGATTTGAGATCTATTTTGTAAAAAAAAAAATTGATCCTAACTGACCGATGATCACCCCTACTCTATAGTATAATAATGCATTATGTTCTCCATATCTTTGTTTGTGTTCATGCATGTATGAAATTGATGGACCAACATTCATGTATGAAGATGGATCGATTCTTGAATTAAAATATCACGTACAAGCCCCTAAATTAGACCTTATGTCAAATATTGGCATTATTGTCATCAGACGACCATAACTAGTTTGGTTTTAAGTCTGTCATAGGAGGTACTTATTTCACATTATGGTAAACTCTATCGAGTTTAGTTTTTTTCATTCGAACACGTCATCTATAACCTGGTGGAGTTACATAGGTACATTGTACACATAATGTTGCTTCTCCGTATACCTCTCATTTTTAGTGGATATATTAAGAACTTGTTTTGGATTATCTGGAACATCACGAAGTCTAATGTAATTTGATCTTTTTATATTGCCAAATATATATATATATATATATATATATATATATATTTAATTTAGTATATAATTTAAAGTAATTGTAATATTTAGATATGTACCAATGACCCACAGTTGCACCTGGTCGAGTGATGTCGAGTCTTGTAATATTATTATACTGTTGAGTCGTGTCTCTATTGAATTGTTGAATCGAAGCTCTCATAGTAATTCTTCTTCTACGAGATTGACATCGTAGTACCAAATATGCGACCTTGTCTGACCAATCCGTATTTCTCAAGTCAATGTTGTGTAGCAGTGGTTCAATATTACATTCTGATGGGATATCTTATTTAAAACCAAACCGTCTAATCATCCTATTAGATAATGTCACTCTTCGATATGAAAGTATATGAGAAGATTGATGGTGCGTCATATGTCTTGACTATTCTTACAAAAATTGGACATATTGTCCATTGCATTTTTGTAAGACTCCTAAAGAATTAAAACATTACATATTATATTATAAATAAATACTTAAACTTAAATAAATACCAAAGTATAAAGATCAAGTTGAAAAAGGTCAAACATGTTACTATACTGACTACCTACATGAATAGTTAATTTGGTTACACAAAATTTGTCTCCAACTTTATTAATAAACTAATATTTCATATTTTAATTATATCATCCAGTTAGTATAAAAACGATTGTTGATCTAAATTAAATTAAAATAACATATTGTGAATCGTATGCTTGTCCAAGTAGTAAATGACTATTGATATGTTGAAGTTGTAGAGCCATAACAGAAATTAGTTTCCAAGCCCATATTTGAAGAAGTATCAACAGGCCAACAATTTTAGGAACATCTTAGATCGATGCTTTGTGTAGTTTCCTAAACAATCGTGCTAGGCATGTTCCACCCATGAGTATTGCCTCGCTTCATGTAAATTGACTAATATAATGACAAAAATATCATATGCACATATCGGCTTGATTTGTCTGAAAACAAACTTCACCCGTTAGTTGTAGAATGTATGCTCTTGTATATTTGAGGACACTTTCCTCTTTTGCATCATCATCAAGTCCTTGAAATTTCGTCTCTAACTACGTCATATTTAACTTTGGTCTGTTTATTTTATTAGCATGTGTGACCACATGAAGTAACATTTGACGTACATTTAACTAGTCTTCACAAAATTAGCTGATTAGAGACTTCTTATCAAGAGATAATTCTAACAACACTCTTAAGTCTTACAAAGTTATAGCCCACTCTTCAGTGGGCATATGAAACACATGTGTATCTAATATTCAACTCTCAACGAGTGCAATAATCAGATGTCAATTTAACTAGATGACACCCAATCTAGCCACCCTATAAAACCTTGAAGCTTGAAGTAGAGGTGCTACAGTTAACATGCTATATATGGTTAAATATACTAATCTTGGAACATGTATGGAATGAAGAGTACATGACACCCAAACAGATGAATATGTTATTCTCAATTCTATATTTTGGATATTTTGTCCTTGTATAGAAGCTTTTAGTGGATGTTGGCTGGGTATATCCCTATTGACCAACCTAGTTAATAAAGATATAGCCACCCAACATCTATTAAAAGCTTCTATTCAAGAACCAAATGTTAAAATATAGAAATGAAAATAACACGTTCTTCAATTTATGTGTCATGTACTCTTGACTTCACGCATGTTTTAAGATTAGTATGTTTAATCATATATAACATGCTAACCATAGCATACTGCATCTACTTCAAGCTTTAGGGTTTTATGGGATGATCAGATTGAGTTTCATCTAGTTGAATTGACATCTAATTTTGCACTTGTTGAGGATGGAAGTCGGAGACAAGTACGTTTCATATGTCCACTAAAGATTGCATTATTATTTTACAAGACATAAAAGTGTTGTTGAAATTATCTGTCGATAAATAGCCTATTATTTGCTAAGTGCGTAAGACTAATTAAATATATGTTGAATGTTACTTAGTGCGGTTCCACATGCTAATAAAATAAAGGGATCATGATTAAGTCTGACGTGGTTAAGGACGAAATTTCAAGGACCTTATGATTATACGAAGAGAAAATTATTACAAGAAATACAAGAGCATACATTCTTCAAGTAATAGGTGGAAGTTTGTTTTCAGAAAAATCAAGTTGGTATGTGCATCTGATGTTTCTGCCATTATTAGTTGATCTGATACTTCTGGGTGATATTTCAGAACAATCAAGTCGGTATGTGCATAAAAGTGAGCTGATACTTCTTGGATGGAACATGTCTGACATGACATGGTTGTATAGGTAGCTATGCAAATCATCGAATCGAGATGTTCATGAAATTGCTGGTTGGTTGATACTTCTTCACATATGAGCTTAGGAAGAATTTCCTGATATAATTCCATAGCTTCAATATGAGGTCATTTACAACTTGGATGGGCATACACTACAAGAAACAAAGCTAATCCCAACGCATAAAAATGTCAGAAAAAACACTAAATGCATTGGCCAAAGTAATCCCAACGTCAAATCATAGATCGATAAAAATATTGGAGTAACTTTTACAGTGTAAATGAGCAATGTTGGTATATAGGTATCCCCAACGTCATCTCACTAAGTCAAAATATATGTATCCCCTAACGTATTGAGATAACATTGGGGAAGGAGTTTTTTCGACGTGGCATCGACAAAAGTATTCCTCAACGTCTTCAAATGACATCGAGGAAAACGTATATCGTGACGTACATTGCATCGGAATATATGTTTTATTTTATTTTTTATTTTTAATTATTTTATTATTTATTTAATTATTATTTTTTGTTTTTGTTATCATGAGGTATTATTTTTGGTTCCGTTTTGCAAGGCAATAAACAAAATTTGCATTAAATTATAAAAATTAAAATATTTCAATTTCTGAATCGAAAACGTGTCTTGCATTAACACACCGATCGTGCAGCTGAAATGAGGGGCGTGTGGCAAGATAAACTTGTCCCTCCTTGGGAGATTGAAATGAAGATCTTTCCATTCTGCTGTACATATCTCTCCACATCAATGATTTGAGAGTGTTGTTGTCTCCTCGTAGTGGGAGTGGGAGAAGGTTGAGAGGGATCTACTGAAAAATACAAATGATTATATCCAGTAATCATAACTACAAATGTTTAGGCTAATAAGACTAACCTGAAGTGTCACCCATCGAAGACGAACCTCTCGAGTTTTCTAACGTAGTCAATGCTACGTTAGTAAAAGAGAAACAAATTTTGACGTTTCTGCAGAGATTTTAGAGCTTTCAGAGAAGTTCAGTGGGTTGTGTATTTAATGATACTGATCTCATATTGAGAGCTCCATACGGAATGGCTCTAGCTGACCTGAAGGTCCAGTTGTAGGAATTGCTCGACAAGGGCTTTATTTGACCTAGTGTATCGCCTTTGGGAGAATATTATTTGTGAAGAAGAAAAATGCATCTTTGCATTAACTATAGAGAGCTCAATAAGGTGACAAGAACAAATATCTGTTGTCTAGGATTTATGACTTGTTTGACAGGTGTAGGGAGCCATTGTGTTCTCTAAGATCGATTTACGTTCAGAGTATCACCAGTTGAGGATTAGAGACAATGATATTCCTAAGACTGCCTTTCGTTTTTTATATGGACATTACGAGTTTATTGTGATGTTCTTTGGCTTGACAAATGCTCCTGTTGTATTTATGGATTTGAGGAACGTGGTATTTAAGGATTTCATAAACACTTTTGTGATAGTTTTTATTGATGACATTTTGGTTTATGCTAAGCATGAGGAGCATTTACATCAGGTGTTAGACTCTTCACGCCAATAAACTGTGTGCAAAGTTTTCCAAGTGTGAGTTATGGTTGAAACATGTGTCTTTCCTTGACCATGTAATATCTAGTGAGCAGGTTTCTGTGGACCCAACAAAGATCGAAGCTATTACCAGTTAGCCTCGACCTTCTACAGTCAGTGAAGTTTGTAGCTTTATGAGGTTAGCAGGTTATTACAGAAGGTTCGTGGAAGATTTCTCTCGTATAGCCTGTCCTCTGACCCAGCTGACCAAGAATGAGACTCCTTTTGTTTGGAGCACAACATGTGAGAGCAATTTCTAGGATCTCAAACAGAAACTCGTTACTACACTAGTTCTTACAGTGCCGATGGATCTGAAAGTTATGTGATTTACAGCAATGCCTGCAGGGAAGGACTGGGTTGCGTATTGATGCAGCAAGGTAAGGTGGTTGCTTATGCTTCTCGTCAGTTGAAAAGCCATGAGCAGAACTACCCTACACATGATTTAGGGTTAGCAGTAGTAGTTTTTGCACGTAAGATATGAAGACATTATTTATATGGTGAGAAGATTCAAATTTTCACTAACCACAAGAGATTGGAATACTTCTTTACTCAGAAGGAGTTAAATATGAGGTAGCAAAGATGGCTCGAATTGGTCAAGGACACTGACAGTAAGATTTTATACCACCCAGGTAATGCGAATGTGGTAGCTGATGCTCTCAATAGGAAGGTATCACATTATGCAGTGCTGATTACTAGGCAGGCTCCTTTACAGAGACCTTGAGAGAGTTGAGATTACAGTTTTAGTAGAGAAATTACCTCACAGTTAGCTTAGTGGTCAATACAGCCTACCTTGGGATAGAAAATTATTGTTGCTCAGCTCATTGATCCTTATTTGGTTGAGAAACACCGTCTAGTAGAAGTAGGGCAAGTTGAGGAGTTCTCTATAACCTTTGATGATGGAATTATGTTCGAGAGACGGTTATGTGTTCCATCAGATAGTGCAATTAAAACATAATTGTTGATTGAGGCTCATAGTTCTCCATTTTCTATATATCCAGGTGGTACCAAGATGTATCAGGATTTGAGACAAGTTTACTGGTAGCAAAATATGAAGAGAGTAGTGGCAGACATTGTCAGCAAGTGTCTGGTGTGTCAACAGGTGAACGCACCAAGACAGAAGCCAGTAGGGTTGTTGCAATCTTTGAGTGTGCCAAAGTGGAAATGAGAGAATGTGTATGGCTTTCATTTCAAGGTTGCCTAGGACCTTGAAAGGTTATACAATGATATGGGTTATTTTTTACAGGCTCACGAAGTCAACACATTTTATCCCAGGAAATCCAATTATATTGCCTGTAAGTGAGCACAGTTATATATGACTGAGGTAGTGAGACTGCATGGAGTGCCAGTATCCATAATTTCTGAAGAGATGCTCGTTTTACTTCCAAGTTTTAGAGAGGACTTCAGATTACCATGGGCACGAGATTAGACTCAGTACAGCTTTTCATCCTCAGACTGATGGTCAAACAGAGCGTTTGAACTAAATTTTAGAGGATATGTTGTGAGCTTATATGTTGGAGTTCTCGAAGATTTGGGACTCCCATTTGCACTTGATGGAGTTTGCCTATAATAACAGTTACTAGGCTACGATCGGCATGACACCATTTGAAGCTCTGTATGGTAAGAGTTGTAGATCCCTTATTTGTTGGGGTGAAGTTGGTGAGTAGAGGTTGTTAGGTCATGAGTCAGTTCACACCACCAACGAAGCCATACAGAAGATTAGAGCTTGCCATTAATAAAGTAAAGCAGACAGAAAAGTTACATCGATGAACGACGTAAGGATCTTTAGTTCGATATTGGGGACATGGTTTTTCTGAAGGTAGCACCTATGAAGGGTGTTTTGAGGTTTGAGAAGAAGAAAAAGTTGAGTCCATGTTTTGTAGGGTCATTTGGGATTCTTGAGAGAATTGGCCATGTTTCCATGCTGAGGAAGTATGTAGCCTTCACATTAATGGGAACTTGAGCTATTAGGAGCAGTTAGTTGAGATTTTAGCAAAGGAAGTCAAACCGCTACGTAACAGAGGAATTGCATTGGTTGAAGTTCTGCAGCAAAACCACGAGGTTGAAAAAGCTACTTAGGAGAGAGAGGATGACATGAGAGTTCACTATCCTAAGCTATTCGAGGATTCGAATTTTTGAGGATGAAAATTTCCCAAAACTTTACAAAGGATTTAGAAGTACGTGCACCATCTTCAACTTACCTTCCCCTTCACAATTCAACCTTAGTTATCGCCCCCATTCTCCAACCACTTCCGTCGCACGCAACACTCCAATAGTGTCACCATTCATCCGACCTTATTTATGGTTGTTCGCCGCATACCAAGACGAAGTTGAGGAGACTCTGCCCGCCAGCCGTAACGTTCTTCTTTGCTTCTCATCTTCGTCAGATTTTGTTTTCTTCTTATCCGTGAGCCCTACTGTCATGCGTCGCTGGCCACCGCAACTCATCAAATTCGAGCATCTCCTTCCATGCACCATCAAGCCAAAATCTTTCAGATCTTTGAATCTAATCGAAAGTCACGCGAGCCCTATTTTTGTTTTCGTCAAGACTCGAGTCAGTCCTTTCCACCCTCAGTCGCGTGAGCTGACCATTTTCCATTTCGAGGTTTTAAGTTTCTTGGTTAGCCAAGCCACCAGTTTGAGCCAGTTGCTTTGGGATGAGTTTGTGTTTGGTTTGGTATGCCCAAATGGTTTTTTTTAGATCTTAATTAAATTTTACAATTGGTTGTAAGTTAGGTTATTTTACTTGAAGGTTGTCTAGCTTTGTTGGAGGATTTTAGCAGTACAATTTTTCATTCAAGGTTGTGTTGGATTCAACCTTAGCCTTGTGGTAAGTTTTGAGGCTTAATTAATTCATTAGTAGATGATTGACAAAATTTTATAATTTTATTATTGTTGATATTTAGGACTGAGTATTTGGAAGGAATTGATTGTCAACCAGGAAATTATTAATTTTGCTAATCTCCAGGTAAAATTTTTCTATTAGACCCCTACATTAAAGCTGCTTGCATGTTCTGTATTATGCATTGATGTAGTTTAGGGTGACATAATATGACTATTAGAGATGACCTATAAATGGCCACTTAGGTGACCGTTATGTATGGAGACATGTATGACTGAGATGTTATGACTGCGATACATTATGATTGAGGCATGCCATTAGGTAGGCTATGATTGAGTTATGTTTGATTGGGCTATGATATTTACGATATGATATATAAATATAGGCTATGATGTTTTGTTAGATTTGCTATTAGATTCATACCATATAGGTGTCCTTCAAGATCCCCACCTATTTATGCATGTGTGACCAGTTTTATGTGTGATTTGACAAGATCACTTATAGTCCAACTCTCTTAGAGAGTGTTTTCTTTTGAGTCACCGAGAGTCCAGATGTATCCCTAAGGGGATCACTGGATAGTGTGCCTTTAAGAGCACAATAGTTAGATGGTACCTTCTTACAAGACTCTAATGAGAATTTAACAGACACCTAGTGGGACTAATAGTGGGTCCCTTACTGAATATAAATTTATACTTACTCTTTTTTATGTTTAATTTTACAGGCAAAAGTAGAGATAGAGGCAAGTTGGCGAATGACAAGAAATGACTGTAGTTCGTCATAAGGAACAGTTTAAGTTTTCGTTCGCATTTTATGTTTCAGTACTTAAGTTTCAGTATTTTATTTTCATAGCTATGAGTACTTTTAAATATTTTCTTTAATTTCGATTAAGGCCTGAATTATTTTTAAAAACTTTATTATTGATTTTAATTGAATATTTAAAATGTTTTCTTTAAACTTAGTATTTTCTCTTATCTTAAATAAAAAATCTATATTTATTTAAATGGTAATGATCTCAGTTTAGTAGAAAAACCGAATCGTTATAGGGGCTCGATCGGTTGATCTTACCCAGTTATATCAAAAGTCGTCCCATTGCTTACATTCTGTATGAGATAGCTCCTCCACAGTTGTTTTGAGTTGTTGGAGGAGAGAGGCAGCATCCTAGCGCTCTCTCGTTCGATCAACGGGTTGTGTTATACTTTGAGGTTGTTCGAGTAAAGCATCCTAGCATCCTCCTTCACAGTTGTTTTGAGTTGCTGGAGAGAGGCAGCATTCTAGCGCTCTCCCGTTCAACGAATTGTGACATACTTTGTGGTTGTTGGATTTCTTGGAGTTTCCTAGATAGGATTCATGCAATTGGATTAGCACTTGATCACTGCTTTGGATGAGCGTTGAAGACCTATATCTTTTATATAACTTGTAGGAAATGCATGATCACATTACAAAATGTTGCGATCTGATTGGGCTTACCAGTGAATGGTGACCCTTTTGTAGGATCGTTGACCTATAACTAGAAGCAAGTCTACGAAGGTGTTTTGGGAGTTTTACCGCATGACATGAATAGTCAATGATTGAATCTTTCGTGGTTGGTAGAACAATTCACAAAATTTCCATTGAATGTTGATGTTGTGAGCATTCAGAGACGCTCGTGCATACATTATGCAACTGATTGGAGGCTTTCTGTTTGCTGATAAATCAAACACCCTGATCCATTGTATTTTTTTTTTTCGCTTTTTGGTGATTTCAACCAGGTTGGTACGGTATGTTTGGGATGCTGCATGTCTTGCATATTTGTATAGAGAATTGTATCGAGTTAGTAATGCACAGTCTTTAGAGATTGTTGGCTCATTAATCTTGCTATAAGCATGAGCATGCATATGACAGATTTTCTATTGTGGCACCACAAGTAGCACTACATGCTCCAGTTGGTCGACCTTTAAGTTTTAGGTATTGATTTATGTATATATCATTTTTTAATAAATTTTCATTTTCTATAATTTATTATTAATTTCTTTCACACATTAGATGGAATGATGTTCCTCCTTCATCACATCAGAACAGTAAGTAAATATTTTGTTGACGTACCGAATGATATTTGATCAGCTGATACACTCAAATAGTAAAATATTACATGAATATTGTCTATGTATGTTTTTTGTTGCCTATTTATTTTTTTAACAGATTAATTGGACACCATACATGTTCAACATTATATTTATTGTTGATCAATGTCATAATGGTCATTTAGTGTGGACTTACGTGAGTCCTGTGATTTGCTTTCGTATTGTTGAGAAGTATCAGCTAAACAGTGTGTTGCTACAGTTCAGTATGTTGTAAATGTCATCAAATTTTAATTTCGTAGACCCAACCCTGAGAGTGTAACCTCTAAAGCTAAAATTTGGTGGCATTTTAGCATATCGAACTATCGCAACACACGGTTTGGTTAATACTTCTCAACGACATGAAAGCAAATCATAGGACCTACATAAGTCTACACCAATTGACCATTATGACATCAATCAAGTACCAATGCCATAATGAAAGTATGTATAGTGTTCAATTAATCTGTTAAAAACAAACAAACATAATTATGCAACAAAAAACATATTTAGACAACATTCGTATACTATTTTATTATCTAAGAATGTATCAACCGATCAAATATCATTCGTTACGTCAACATATTTCCTGAGATGAACGTAAAATATTGGTTCATCTAATGTGTGAAAGAAATTATTAATAAATTATGGATGATACAAATTTTATTTAAAAAAATAATATATACATAAAATAATGTCTGAAACTCAAAGGTTGACCAACTGGAGCGTATAGAGGTACGTGTGGTGTCACAACATATGAATCTATCATATGTCCATACATGCAGCAACATTAATGGGCCAACAATCTTTAAAAACTGTTTATTAATTGCTCGTCAAAATTCCCTATACAACCATAAAAGGCATGCAACGCCTCAAGCATATGTACATGTCTGGTTGAAATCACTTAAAAGTGGAAGAAACATACAGTAGACCAAGGTGTTTGATTTGTCAGCAAACATAAAATGTTTAATTAGTTGCATAATGTATGCACGAGCGTGTCTCTAAGTGCTCAAAACATCAGCATTTGACGTAGTTCTGTAAGCTATTCTGTCAACCATAGAAGACTCAACCGTCCTTTCATGTCCAACAATAGAACTCAAGTCATCTTCACAGAGTACCTTTCAATTATATCTCAACGATCCTACCACAAGCTCATCGTCCACTGGTGACCGCAACATTCTGTAGTGTGATCGTGCATTTCCTACAAAGCATATGAATGGTGTAGGTCTCTGGTTTCCAATGCTCGACCAAAACAGTGAACAAGTGCTAGTCCAACTGCATGAATCCTATCGATGAAACCCTAGAAATCCAGCCGCCTCTAAATATGGCACACTACGCTGATCGAAGGGGGATGCGTTAGGATGTTGTCTCTCTCCTTCGACAACTAAATGAGGTATCTCATACAGACTTTGAACAATGGGACGACGGTAGATATAGCTCGATAGTATCAACCGAATTGGGTTTCATTGTGAAAATAACCTAAAAATATTTCGATAATAACATAGATGTATGCTAATAATTGGAAATTTTTAAAACTAAAAAATAATTTTCCTATAATCGAACAATTTTCCTAAAGTCATACAATTTTCCTAAAGTCATACAATTTTCCTAAAATCAAATAACATACAACAAATCAAACAATTTTTCTAAAATCAAATAACATACCTAAAATCACATAATATATCTAAAATCAAACAATATAACTTAATCAAGTAACAAAGATAAATTCAAATTACTGTGACGAAAAAATCAAAAGGCAAAACGAAGAGATGGAAGAATTTTTTTGTGAAAGCCGACTGCAAGAAAGCCTCTTGGTGGCTGATTTTTCGTGAAGAATGGAATGAGTAATTGATTTTTGGTGAAGAATGAAAGTGTTGATAGGTTTTTATGAAAGATGGAAGTCAGAATCGGCGAGGAGTTGTGGAAGAAAGGCAGAAGGCTTGAGTTTTAGGTTTTAAAGCAGTGAAGCATGTACATGAGTACACGACTTTGCCGCTACACGAAAAATCTGGTAGTCAACTATAGTGTTGACTGTCAGAACGTACACCTATACTAGAGTCATGTACCGGGTACACGACTCTAGCCGGATGTTGTGGGCCAGGTCCACCACTCCTAGTTATATTTCAGCCCTAGACATGTACCCGGTCCACGATTTAGTGAACTCATGTAATTGATACATGACTTAGCTCCACTATTTTTGTTGATAGGTTTGTGCCTACCATTGATTTGTCAATATTTTTTTAAAAAATATATTATTACAAAAACCTAATATTTTATTAAGTAGTTAAAAAAGAAAAAGAAGAAACAAACAACCAAGTTTTACTAAATAGTTTCAAGTACAATATTTCACAACAACAACCATGTTTATTCCGAGACCTACAATAAAAAGTTAAGATGAAAAAAAATGAAGAATTTTTATAGACCGATGAAAGATGATCTTTTGCTTGTTAAATGTATTCTTGTTGTCTGTTCTTCATTTTTGCAAGTTTTTTTAGGGTTCTTCTAATTCTGCTTCTTTTACGATTTTTTTTTTTTCATATCTTTCTTCCATTTTTTATGTCTTTTTTCTGGATTCTTCTTTCTTTCTTTCTCTTCCTACATTTCTACTCTTCCTTTTGCTTTTGTTTCTAAGCATGCAACCATGTAACATAAATAAAGTGTAGAAAATCAAGTATGGAGTGCTGAACATGAGTGATTGATTATCTAGAATCGAACATTGAAGATCAAGTATCTAATATAGAGCATCCTCGACATATGAGCATTAAACATCCTGCCTTGTACACACCCGGATGGTTTTTATGAGCGAATTGGTAAATTGAAAAAGTGCTTTCTAAAGTGTGATTAAGTCATCCGTCCAAATCACCCTAGCCTCCATCTTTTTCCTCCCAAGTCCGACTCTTCCCTTTGCTTAGTGCTGTCCTCCTCCTCCGGCGACCACGCGACATATGCACGGCTACATCTTCAGCGTTTTCAACAGCGGCGAAAAGACTCCGCACCTGCAGACGTTCAGCCTCCATGAATCAACCACGATGTGGGTCTCTTTCTCCCAGTATTTGCGTCGGCCATCTCCTTCACGGGCATATTTGTGATGGCAACACGAATTCATGACGACGAAACCCACGAATTTGACTTGCATTTGTTTCATCTCCATTTGAGACTTCAGCGTGAACAGCTGCATCACGTTTTGGACGACTGGGTTTGTCTTATAGCAGTGCTTTTGCCTTCAGGGTAAGCTTTCGACTGTTACCCACACTCCAATTAGTGGGGTGCCTATTACGATTAAGGTCCAATTCTTCCACTTCGGACAGCAACGAGCAAGGTAAGGTAAGGATTGTTGCTTTAATTCTTGTTCGGATTAGATTATTAGTCATTGGGATTTTGTGCAGTTATGTTTTGGTAAATTTAGAAGTGTTCCATTGAGGTCCAGTAAGATTGAACACATTTTGGACTATGTAGAACTCA
>JBBPDI010000005.1:19460330-19471444 GCA_037974545.1 Cucumis variabilis | reverse complement strand
AAAGGTAGAAACGCTAATCAAAGTAGAACACACAAATAAATATATCAGCTTCTTTTGAAAAGACAACAAAAATTAGATCAGGATTTTTTCTGACACCAGAAGGAAATAGTCTAGACAATAATACAACACTAAACTTATAAAAAAAATTCTATGAAAAATGGAACAACATGCTCGATAAAATCAGGAACAAAACTTGGACCACAATGGCCAACCTCTTGACTATAAGTATAGTCAATACTAGTGCAATAGCAAAAACGTTTAAGTAATGTAGACCTATCGTACGTTAAATGCAATAAAAAGATAGAATGAAAAATACATTACATTGAAAACTTCTGCTGATGTCTACACAGGATTGTCCATTGCTAATCATTGCTCATTGGATGCAAACATTTTAATGGTTTGCACCAAACTCTGATTCAAAATCCCTTGCATTCTGATTTTGATATATACTTCAAATGTACATTGAGTAAATCAATCAAATTGAAAATTATTATAATCATACAAAATCATTTTCTATTTCAACCCCAATTATAAAAAAAAATCTCTTAGCTTTTATACCACTCATGTCATTTAATCTCACTTTCAAACTAGAGAATACAAAAGGAATTTAACTAGAGTTAACATCCTAAATTTAAGTATTTTGAACTAAGACAATCTGAAACTGAAGACATGGGCTCTTTTCGTGGTCCTTTGTGCCTATTACTTAAACTTTTTCAATATGAAACAATTACCCTTTTAATATTTTACAAAAACTAAACACTGTATCGAAGCTTTCGAGTTAGAAAGTTTATGATGTGATTGAATTAGAGTTAGAAAAGCTTTCAAGTTAAAAAATAATCTTCCGAATCCGAAGTGAATGCAAGATAACGTGGAAGATTACATCAAACAAAGACTGCTGATTTCACACAAATAAATTCATGAAAACCAAATCATTTGACAATTTGCTTCACTAAGAAAAAAAGATTACAGCACTATCCATCAAATCAAAATGTAAAACTAAATGGGTACAAGACTGTTGAATGAATAAACCAGAAGTTCATTCCTAAACCTGTAAAATTCAATTATGTCCATTTTGTTGCTCCTATTCTCTGTACCATCCAATGAGTATCCAATAATACAATTATTACTTGTTCTGTTCCTTATTTTCTTTTGTAAAGAAGAAAGAAAAAAAAGAGTTGTCTCTGAAATTTTGACAGAAAACTCAGTAAGTTTATTTGAATCTTCACATGGTCAAGAGAGCAGCGTACATGAGCTGATTCCATGTATCTGGCAATCCGGGAAGGCACCAGTGGCTGCAATCTGTCCCAGAATGCTCTCCGCTATAACCGGCGGGATGGGCGTCTTTTCGTAGTTGAGAGAGCGTGGTGATGTCAAGCAAGTAAACAGGTACTTTTATTCTACTCAATACTCTATTTACAACATCTGCAGCTGGTGGTGCTCCTCCTGGGTACATTGATCCGGCTAACGGCTCACTCTCTCCATTGCAGTTCTTTTTTGGCTGATTCCACTCCTTTCCCCTGTTTCATAACAGTTCAACTTGAACATGATGACAAAATAACAAAGAAGAATCTAAAATATTTGAAACCAATTTAGGCTTCTCTGTTTAGTGTTTATAAATCACTTAGTAGATGTATGAGACAAGACGTGGAGTCGTAAAATTTGAAAAGGCATAAAATTCAAAATGTTAAAAGTATTTGGTCACGAGTGGGGTACAAATTCTTTAGATCAAACAAGAAGTGAAGTTCGAAACTTCACTTCCTCAACTTTAACCTCTTTGACCATACACTTCTTTAAGAGATGTTTGGAGCCAAAATTGAGGTTGTTTAGTGTGAGGAGTTGATTAATCTTAGAACTCACAAAGTAAAGAGCTAGTAAGTCATGGGATTCTTTTTTTTAGGTGTAACTCACAAGTTCTTTGTATAAAAGAAGCAGTACTAAAGTTAATAACCCAATTGTCCCGACTCCTATTTCTTGAGTCAAACATGCTAAAAAAGTGCTTCGAACTCAACTATAGGTTCTCTCGAATCAAGTGTTAGACAATATCTTATCCAGGGCATGTATAGGAATGAAAATATGACATCTTATTCACAATTAGCTAGGAAATTAAACCAAGGTGTTATCATGAATCCTTAGAATTATTTACCAGAGATTGATTACAAATGATCAAGTTTCACTTACAAGTAGTGGGTAGGTGAGATTCCTTGGAAGAAGACTTTTGTTTTTGTAGGATCAACATTAAGGTCAACCCATCTGCCCCATGTCGTCAATCCCTTGTAAAATGCTACCAAACGGTCCATGTCTTGATACCGTGTTGCCCCGTCTTGTATAAAATCCCACCTGCAAATTACACGACACTCCTCTATTATGTCTCTTCATAAGAATATTTTTTACGTAGATAAATTTATAGTGTAAACAATAATCGTATGGTAGTCCTACGCTTGAGAGTCCCCTTTATGAGTCCACCAATGCCAAGAGTTGAAAACCAAAACGTCCATCCCTAGCCATGCCTTTCCAGCCTCGATGGAGTTTAGTTTTAGGACGCGACCAACGTCCTCTCTCACTATGTCCACAAGATACGGCGTCCGATATAGAAGCAATGTTACTCCATAGTCCTGTTCATTCACGATGTACTTTTACTTGTATAATAGTTCTTGCCAACATTTTATATACCATACATCTCATCAATCTTTATAGATCTCGTTTTGTAATAATTTTCATTCTTTATTTTGAAAAAAATTCTCAAACTCTGTTAATGATTTGCATCTTTTAAAGGTATAATATTTATATTATTTTTAGCCAAATTCCAAAAACAAAACCTAACTTTAAATTTAGGCTTGATTTTATAAACATTGAAAAAAGTGAAACAAGAAAAGAATGTTTATACTCGTTCATAACGATATTGTTTGAAACATTATAGAATGAATAAAAAAGGAGAGGCACTTTTTATTTTCATATCCTTATAAAGTAGATCCTGTCGATCTCAATTTCATACCATTGGATTCAAAACTCAATCTCAATGCACTCATTATAAAAATACTCATAGATCACCAAATAAATTAATGTTAACAATATCAAAAATTATGTTTCACAAACCATAAAGTACAATCAAAACAAACAAAATTAAATAATGTCCTCACACAATCAAAACTTATTTAACCTTAGAATGTCTGAACCACAAAATATTTTTATATCTTTTATACTTTGATCGCCACCTGGTTTCTTTTGTAAATAAAAAAATTAAGTTGATGATGAAAAATTATGAAAGAATTAGTCTATTTTTAAAATTAATTAATTCACATTAACTCTTAAAACTTAACAACTGGATAAAACCTGCTAAAAACTCCAAATTCATAAGATTTTGAAAACGTAGACCCTAAAGTAAGTCTTAAAAGCAAAAAAAAATTCAAATTTTGACTGATATGGTAAGTGTTTTCCTTAACAAAAGTGAAACCTATAATTATAAATTTGAAAGAAAAAAAAACATACATCAATTTAAAAAACAAAAGATTGAAAATGAAATCTCTCGAACTCGTAACTAAAAAATGATTATATATATATTCATCTAAATGAAGAAAGGGGTATCCGACATGTCGGCATAATGCCACCGTCAGCGAGTTTAGGCCAAAATCGGCGATCACAGGCTGTCAGTGCATTGGTTTGGGCCACGTAATACACGTGGCCACCGAAATTGCCAATCTCTTGTTAAATAATTTTGGTTTAAAAAATAAGAAAATATAATGTTACAAAAGAAAAAAAAAATAAAACAAAATGATGCATTCGGTTGGTGTCCCAATGAAAATGAAAAGATTCTCAACCTTATGTTAAAATTAATTTATAAATGAGAATACTTTTTGATTCATTGGACACAGATTCTCTGTCTAATAAATGTTTCAATTTCAAACCTCTCCAATCTATGACCAAAGTTAATGTAACTTCCCAAACTTTTGCTCATTACAAAATCAGTTATTATGATCTCCATCCTTCAATCCTCAAGACACTTATTTTTACCAACAAAATAAAAGAAAAAGCCTTTGTTTCTTTTATTGTTATTTTCAATTGGTTGTTTGCTGAGTGAAAAAAAAAAGTATAATTTTTTATTTTAGAAAAATGTTACATTTGTGTTTCTTAATTAGGTTGTTCTATTTACACATATCTTAAATTATAAGGCTACAAAAAGAATTTTGAGATATTTTTTTAGAAAGGAAGATTAAATTTAAAAAAAAAAAAAAGTTTAATACTTGAAATTCGTATATTTATGTACTTTTAAATGTCTCATTTTATCTTATTTATTGATTATTTGTATTTTCACTATAGATTTTTAAAACATATTTACTTTACTATTTTTTAGGAGTGAAACTAACTGTTACTAATTTGTTTAGGGAAATCGAAGGTGACTAAAATTAGTCATTTAAAAGTACACTAACCAAATTTAAAAGATTCCAAAATATATTAATCAAAAGAGTATTTTAACCAACAAAAATTATTACTAAGTAGTATTAAGATTAAAATAAATTACTAAACATCAATTTAGGTAAGAAGTTCATTACAAATTAACATTATTATAAGCTAATATTCTAAGAGCTTTTTAGAATCTTATAAATGTGTTAGTTTGGACATGAATTTAGTATAATAGGTTACTAAATGGTTAAATTAAATTACAAATTAGGCCATGGAATTAATATTTTAAACTTAAAAAGGATCATTTCCTTCTATAAAAAAGAGAAGAAGAAAATTAAACAATCCGATTTTGATAATAAACACTAATGAATCACATTTATCAACTAATTTCATTTTTGCATTTAAACCTTTTATGTCTCCAAGAGAATTAAATTTCCTCATTTATCTCTATTTTTGCCATTACTTTTTTATAATCTACAAATGCTTAATTCAAACGAGGAAGTATGTGGTTTGAACTGTTTGAAAGAAAAGGGATGTGGGGAGTAAAAAGGTCGAGGGAAAACCTGAAAGACGACAGAGGAGATAGAGTCTCTTCTGAGGAAGCTTGTTTTGGCGTCAGGCACCGACGCATGTAGCATACACGACAGCGATTCCCACATATTCAAACTCAGTGAGTCACCCACAAACATTATCTTTTTCCCACTCCATCTCTTCAAAACATCCACCCCATCAAATCTGCACAAACGTAAATAACAAATTCAAAATCCTTCTTTCCCCCAATTTCAGGAAAAAAGCATATATATATATGTGTATATATACCTTTTTCCCAACCCCATCATTAAACATCATTAAAAAGAAAAAAGGTAAAATAAGAGAATAAGGTGGACCTTGGAAGGTTACATGAGTCGGGTCGCCAAGAGTATTTGAGGTAAAGGGAATCGGGTCGGCCATATTTTTGGCAGTCAAATTCAGAGTCTATGAAAGGGCATGAAGATGAATTGTAAAGAGGGAAAGATGGGTCTATAACCCATCTTCCTTGAAATAAATTACAACCATTTGCTTGTTTTCTTCCTTTCAGCATGCTTCTTTTGTTGGGCTTTGCAGTTGCTGCTGCGGCTTCTGCTTGCTGCAGAAATGGGAACCATGAACTTGAAGCTTGAAGAAGAAGAAACAGAGCTAAAATGAGTCTGCCCCATAAACCAAAACCCATTTCTTGGGGTGGTTTCTGAAAAGGGTGGAGAATATATGAGTTTGAATTAGAGATATGAATGTGAAGGTTTTCTTTTAGTATATACTGAAGTGAGTTATGTTGTTTATATACGGAAGTGGCAGCCGGAGTGAGCGAGTGAGTGAATGAGGAGAGACAGAGATATATGGAAAGACAGAGAGAGAGTTCACATGTTTAGGTAACGTGCGTTGGAAAAAAATCATTGACATTTTTTAACATTATTGGGTTCAAAGCAAAGATAGGATCCAGAAGAGAGAAGGAAAAAAAGCCAATTAATGAAAGGTAGTATTTCTATTTCGTGTCTTTATACATTTGATTTTCTTTATCACGCTCAAAACAAGAATTAAAGCATTTTAACAATGTCATAAATTACAATTAAAATGCACTCATCTTGGGCATAGGTCTGCATACCCAAAATATTGGTCCAATACTTTTGGTTGAAATTAAGAAGTAAAAGACATAGGTCTGCATGGTCACGGGGGCATTTTACCCTAAACCTACCATAATGCAAAGTGAAGTCCTCGACACATGGCTTTCACACGTGACCCTATTGTTTTATTTCTTCTTTACTATTTCAAATACAATACTTATTTCTTTTATTAACCTTCATGATATATGTAGCCCAAAAATATGTTTTCCCAAAGACCACAACAAACTCTTTGATTGAATATTTACAATTTTAGAAAAATTCAAAAAAGATTAAAAATTAATTCGTCTCCTAGAGAATCCTAAGTAGATAATTTAATCAAATGTATTAAATATGAAAATGAGAATGATTTGTTTTGATATAAAATGTATAGATTTTGTTTATGAACACTTTAATATAATTCAATAAGTTTTTAATTAGTGCGTAAAAATTTAGACGATAAATAGAATAAAATAAGAAATAAAATATAAGAAGATTATTGGTGTACTGTGAAAGGAAAGTTGAGAAGAAAGAGGGGGTAAGTGACAAAACATTGTGGCATAGAAGAGAGAAGATTAGAACTATTTAAAATGCCAAATTATGATATCCAAACTCACAAGTGGGGTTTAGCCTTTCCATTTTGCTTCCTCAACCTTCCAAAACCTAATTTCACTCACCAAACTCAAATCCCATTCTTCCATCTCCTTTCCTTTCAACTTCCAACGCCCATCATTCGCTGTCTTTTTTCAACAATTTAACGCATCAAACAAGAACCTAATTCAACTATTATTCTTAATTTTAAAGTTTAAAATTGATTGTCCATCATCCAACTCACGTTGAAAATGTTTGGTCCACTCATTTTACAAGTTAATCTTACTATAAATTTTCACATTTATCGAATAACTCTGCATCCTAAACACAAATTTTTTAACTTTCTCTTAAATTCGATTAACCCAAAAACTTAAGCAAGTTTACAAGTGAAGTGAAATTTAATATAATATTTAATACTTTTCTCGTTTGCTTCATCGTTGTATTGCATAAATTTTATCTTTGAAAGAAAAGAAACTTGCATGTTTTAATTTTAGAAAAAAATAATAGCAACTTTCAAACAAAATAGAAGCGGAAAGAAAAGGAAAGTAATAGCTTTTGGAGTTTGTTAAACAAAATAATTCTTCTCAATTATGATTTTGGTTTGCAAATTGCAAAGGGAAGGGACCCATACCCATTGTTGCTAAAGGCTTCAACTTTTGTTTTAAAAAAATCCAATAATTATTATGGATAACCAACCATTAATTGTCCTATAAAAATGCTTAATTACCCTTCGTCTTTTAATATAATAATTGTTGTGTAATTATCTTTCAGTACAAACTAAGGTTGGACATTTAAACCAATTACTTCTCCCTCCTCTAACATTAGAAGTAGATTTCAATTTTTCCCAACTAAATATTTAAACTATATACATATTATTCCTGTTGTAGTCCCATCTTCCAAAGAAAAAAGAAGTCAGAAGCCAACTCTTCAAGTCCAATAAGGAAGATGAGAATGAGATAAAGCTAACTTAGGGGCACTACATGTTACAAAATTAAATTGAAGTGTCTTTCAACTGAGTTTTTGAGGACACTTTGAATATGACTAACTATTCCTCAAATATTTCAAAAGAAAGAAATAATATACAAGCAATTATATATAGAACAAAATTACAAAATCAATTTTCACATTCATATATTTGTAGCACCAGTTAATGTAGAGTCACATCAGTACCTACTCTAACTGTGGCAATTAGGATCTCTTATAGGATTTACATTGTGTAATCCCATACATGATTATTTGTTTGGATTTGCATAAAGAGAATCTTAGCTAATATGATAATAAAGTAACCTAACTTGGACGTTTTTGAAAAATAAAAGTTTAGTTATAAAGGAAAAGGATGTAAAGATAAAATATTACATGTTAAGAGGCAAGCAAAAGCGCTTTGTATTACACAATTTTCGTCTAAAAGTGGAAAAGAAATCACGGATTATCGTTTTTTTAATTATGAATGGTACATGAAACAATTTCTAAGACTAAGATTGCATTATCTATATTCACACAATACATATACTTTTACAACAAATATTTAGAAAAACAAATATATAACGTGAACATAAAAAGCAACAATGGAGAGTATGCTATTTCGATAACACTAAAATTGAACGAATGGTAGGGGTGGGAGGGAGTGGGGCAGGCAATGGAAGAGTCAACCCTCCCCTCAAACAAAGGGTGGGTTGCAGTTGTATTGTAGAAAGGGAAATGGTGAAGGTCCACAAGGAATGGCCAAATTGCACATTCCCCAAAGTTGTTTAGAGATGTCAATCATAGAGTACAATTTTTCGTTTGGAACAAATCATGGTTTGGATTCTTCTCTTCAAATTTAGCCTCTCATATGGGTCTCTTATGGTAGGCCTGCCTTCTTTTCAGTGGGTGTCTCAATTAAAATAAAAATTAGTAATAGAGATTGTACAATGGAAGTTTGGATCGACTGTTTTAGAAATTTTCGTAAAATTTGAGCCATTTTTATGCAAAGTGAAAGTGATTATCTGATCTAATGCGTTGGTTTTTGTTTGGATTATCAAAAAAGTAAATATTTTTTTCCATTTTCAGAAGGTGGCTATGGGGTATACGAACAATAACATGGTGGAGAAATTGATGATCTAACGATGATCATATTTGTTTCGATTTATTTTTTTATTTTTTTTTAATCTGGAAAAATGGCACAAAGCTCACTGAATAAAGGTAAAAAAATTTATGCTATTTTCACAAAATAATCCATAGAAGGAATTCTTTATTTGGTTCATACTAGACCTATTTTTTTCTCTGAGAAAAAATCACACATTTACTTCTTTCTTTATTAGTCTCATGTTTGACATTTTTCTTATTTTGAGAAGATAAGTATAATCATTAGGAGAAATAGCACATTTACTTCTTTTTGTTACTAAAAGAGCTGTATGATCTTTAGATGACAAATATACTTACGATAATAAATAAATTGATGGTCAATTGTATTTCAAATTTTATACTAAACAGTGTCTATTTATTTTGAAAGACCCCTAAGAGAAGTCCCATACAATATGTGTAGAAACTTAAAATAATGGAGATGCAGGGTATCGAACCCTGTGCCTCTCGCATGCAAAGCGAGCGCTCTACCATTTGAGCTACATCCCCCAACTGAATACTAAATTCCATTTTCTTTATTCAACAAATTCATCCCTCATATGGAATTTTAAAATAACTAAAAACCTAGTTTCCCTTTTTTTAAGTATTCCATTATGTTTTCTTTTGTAAATAAATAAATCATTAATTTGATCTTAAGCGTTACTTAAATGTAAACTACTGTGAAGCTGTGAAAGATTTTCTTATTCATAAAAGAAAAGAATCTCCGAGAAATGAATAGAATAAATTATCTAGCTGAAATTTTGAATTGTTTAAGTCCATTTGATAAATGTTTTTTTTTTCTTTTTCTTTTTTGAAAATTAAGCATGCTTAGTATTTTTTTTTTCAACTATTTGCATCCTTTTTATGAAAATGAAGTTAACAAATAAAGAAAGTTAGAGATAGAAGTACTGTCTATAAAGTTAATTTTAAAAAACAAAATTGTATGGAAAAAAATATAATATATATATATATATATAGTGATTATTAAGGGGCAATCTTATATGTGTACCAATTCCTCTTAAAACTGAATGCATTAAGCATCAACTAATTTTGATTACAAGAGATACCACTCCACGTATAGTTTCCATGTATGCCTATGTTTATAAGGATATACCCCCTTTATTATGATTTTTTCTTTGTATTTATCAACTTCACCATTCATTTCACTTTGTTTTGTAAAACCCATTTTACTCCAATCAGTCCTCTATCTTCAGGTAGCTTCTGTCAATAATTCTCATATATAACCAAACCCCATTTCCTCCTCCATATAGGTTTCCTCGACTTTTTAATGAATCTTCAAAGCCCAAAGCAACCAAAAACTCATATAATTTGGAATCGGTGTTTCTCACAAACAAGTTTAGTCGTCATTTTGAATTAGAATATTATTTGAGATCACATCTTAGTTTACAAAAATTAAATTCTTGTAATGTTAACTCCAAGACTTGAATGGTTCTCTGTCTCCTTGACTACATGACCAAGTTCATTAGAAGCATCGAAGACTTTCAAAAAAGAAATTAAAACTAGAGCTTTTTTTCTTTTCCTAAAATAATTTGTAACATTTGATTCACAATTATTCAAATGCAATAATAGTGGAAGAACTTGTGAACCAATCCAAGGGATCCTTTTTGGATATGAATCCAAGTATTGCTTTCCTACTCACCAAGCAATCATTCATAAACTCAAAGACGTTTTTAGTAGTGGTAAGCCATTTACCATTGTCTTGTTGCGATCTTCGAGTATAAGAAGCAAGACTTTCTCAACGAGAAATTTAGTTTTTCATTTCATTCAATTTGAAGATTTTAAGTCGAGACAGCTTTCTGTTTAATCAATAAGGAAAAAACAAATTGAAAAAAATAATAATGAAGGAAAGATCAAATCATCAAATAAAAGGCGCACCACAGTCTGGGATTTGATGGCTTACTCAAACAAATAATCATCATCGAATATTCCCACTGAAAAAAATCTCAAATAATTTCCCATCACAATTGGCATCCACCTCCTTGGTTATGGGGTAGTTGTTGCCATATGTCCATCACCTAGATAGGTGGATCCCAATAGGTTCAATTCATAACCTCCTTTATCGTACCTAGAGATAACTGGAGGTGGTTTCGTTGTTGCTAAGAACATCACAATAGAGAACTTATCCCACGAGCTATTACAACAGATATCAATCTACAATAAACCCATTAATATCAATGCTTCTTAGGATAAATCATACTAAGAAGAAAAAAAATAGAAAATAGATAGAAGCATAATCAGAGTTAGTTTCGGGTGAAGGTTTTTCCATGTTCCTGAACTACGTTATAAAACCATATTTTAAATACATTAATAAAGATTGGATGGTATGGTAATTTCTTTACAGGAGATGGAGTAAAATACTTGGGCATGAAT
>JBBPDI010000005.1:19212252-19223323 GCA_037974545.1 Cucumis variabilis | reverse complement strand
TCCTTAATCTAGTCTACATTTATTTTAGGAAATCCTACTCGCATTCTTAGTTTTAGGGTTATGTTAGAGTTAGGCATCCAATTTAAATTTATATCTTATTGATCAATAAATTTTAATTGTTTTAATATGCATGACAATGATATATTAAATACAAAATCAAAGTTTAGAGACGTATGATATATTTACAAAATGTAAGAACATATTAGACACAAAATTGAAAGTTCAATGATCTATTAGATACTTTAGAAAATTTTAAGTTCAACAGACACCAATCTCAAAGTTCATATAGTAAATTTGTAATTTGCCCTTGTTGAGGGTTGTTCCAAGCAAGACTCAAAGTTCACAAATAGACCTCAACCAAAAGGAAAATCAAGAGTCGACGTGGAGAAACACTCTTTCTAACAGAAAACAAGTTAGAGTCTTGAGTTTTAGGCCAACCAACTGGGGGGATGATTATGTATCAATAAAAACTAACCAAGTCACACTTAGCCTAGCGCCCTGCATCCTCGAGCATTGTAAACAACCCCAACATTGTCAAAGTTATACAAAACTACTAGAGGAAGAACATTAGAAAGATTCTCCTTTAATGGCCTTAAAAAAAAAGTAAGTAATCTCTAAATGAAAATTATGACCTTATTTTTATTTTTAACTGAACTATACACTCTTTATACTAACTTAGAAATTAAAGTGTGGTAGACTTGATACTTACTTGACAATACAAGTGTACAAGAAATCGTGACAGCAACAAATGACAGCAAGATTAGATTTATCATCCAAACTTATACCCACATGTAAAATGATTATCAGTTCATTTACTTAAAAGTTGGAAGATGATAAAAGTGGCTACAAGAATAAGAAGAAGAGATGACCAAAATTGGTTTTTAGTTGTCCTTTAAGATTGACCAAATAATGATAAGAAAGTTACGTTGGAAGGGAAATGAAAATATCCGACAAGGAATTAAATAATAAATAGTGAAACATTAATTTAGTTGGGTGATGTTTTTGTTCCTTTTCAGTACACTCTTTATCACGAAAACATTTATAAGGAAGGTGAAGCGGAAGAGAGGAAGGGTTGAATGAATAGAGGCAACGGTAATATCTGAGTTTGGCTGTTTTTGTGAGGGTGTTTTCGGTAATCTACAAAAGTTTAACGGACCTTTTGGTAAGTCCCAAAAAAAAAATTGGTGAAGGCCAAAACTAAAGCTAAAAAGAAGCCGCTTAGTAATGGGCGGCAACTCCTCTCTCTGCATTCAAGCCTCTTCAACTTTGCTCATTCTCTCTCCCTCTCTCTAATATCTTTGAACTTTTTAATTTCATTCAGACCCACTTTTGCTTTTTTCCATTTCTTCTTTTCTCATTGTAGTTGTAATCTCTTCTCTCTTCCATTTCCTGAGAGGGAGAGAGAGGCAGAGAGATTGGTTTGCTTTGCTTTGCTTGTTTCTCTCTTCTTTCGACATTTTGGTTATTTTTACGGGATTCCCATTTGGGATTTTTACACATTGGAAGTTTGAGAACTGGGGTTTGTGAGTAATGGAAGCTCCAAAACCAGAGGAGATTAGCCATCCACCAATGGATCAACTTCAGGGCTTGGAGTACTGTATTGATTCTAACCCATCTTGGGGTAGTGCTTTATTTTCTGTAATCCAGAGAGTTAAACTAGTTCATTGATGTTTTTCTCTTCTGAGTTCGTAAATTGTTGTTGTTTGTTGATGTTTTGAAAACAGGGGAAGCAATTGCTTTGGGTTTTCAGCACTACATTCTGGCTTTGGGTACTGCTGTGATGATTCCTTCTTTCCTTGTTCCATTGATGGGAGGCGATGATGTGAGAAAAAAAATGTTCCTTACTCTCTTCCTATTTCTTCATTTCAAGTTTGTTTTTGCTATTTTTATTTTTCCGTTCCTACTTGAAGACTTTGGAATATTCTGAGTTTTAATATCATCAGTTGACAGATTCTCCGGCTGCTACATAGAGACAAAAGAAAATAAGCTCAAACCTTTTCATCTCAAGATGCTTTCCTGCTTGTTTTTCTAATGAGGTTTGAAACTATGATACAGGGTGATAAAGTGAGAGTTGTACAGACTCTACTTTTTGTTGAAGGGATCAATACGCTTCTACAAACTCTGTTTGGAACAAGATTGCCTACTGTTATCGGAGGTTCTTATGCCTTTATGGTTCCGATTATTTCAATCATTCACGACTCATCTTTATCAAGAATCGAGGACCCCCATTTGGTCAGTAACCCGATTCAATGTTGTATGTTTTTTCAACTTTTCCATTTGTCTCCAAAACGGCCAAATTAATTGTCTTTACTGATGCATAATGGAGTGTGAGATTTTGTCCATACATCCAACTCAATCAACGTCCAAAGAGTCAACATTGTTGTCTTTTTCCTCACGAATTAAACATAAGATCAGAGATTCAGGTATTTTCCTACATAAAGTAAAATTAACATGTTACTTCTATAGAGATTTCTGAACACAATGAGAGCAGTTCAAGGAGCTTTAATTGTATCATCAAGCATACAGATTATCTTGGGATACAGTCAGTTGTGGGCTATTTGTTCGAGGTAGAACTTCCTTAAGAATTATTACATGACAAAATCTGTTTCACTCTTCATATATATTAATGAAGGGAAGTTCATCATTCATTTCAGGTTCTTCAGTCCTCTTGGAATGGTCCCTGTGATTGCACTAGTAGGCTTTGGTCTGTTTGACAGAGGCTTCCCAGTGGTATACTTCAATTTGCCATTTTAAGGGATCCCAGTTTGGTGTGTGTGTTTAAATTTTTGGTCTTTTTTTGGTTATTCAGTTTATCTCACCATTGGAATTTAACCAGGTTGGAAGATGTGTGGAAATTGGCGTTCCAATGCTTATACTTTTCATAGCCTTCTCACAGGTGATGTCTAATTATCTTTCTACTAAAAAACAATACCAATTAAAATTTTGACACTAGTGTTCCATACTCATTTAAAAGGGAGAAGAGTGATGTAGGTCAGGAACCCTTTTAAAAATCTATACAATTTGCTTCTCTTGCAGTATCTCAAAGGTTTTCATACCAGGCAACTGCCTATACTCGAACGGTTCGCTCTTCTTATAACAGTCACTGTCATATGGGCATATGCACACCTATTGACAGCCAGTGGTGCCTACAAACATAGACCGGAATTAACTCAAATGAATTGTCGAACTGCAGGGCCAACCTCATATCATCTGCTCCATGGTTCTTATCTAAACCCGATCTCACTTTTACTTTCTTTTGATATGGGAAAAAAAAAGATAATTTCACCCTTCTTCTCTAACGTTGCCTCCTTCATCATTCAGGATTAAGATTCCATACCCTCTTCAGTGGGGTACTCCAACTTTCAATGCTGGTCATGCTTTTGGGATGATGGCTGCAGTTCTGGTATCTTTGGTTGAGGTACTATATTGGTCTACTCTAGCAATATATTATAATTCTGGATCTGTACTTGAAAGAGTAATATGGAAAACTCATAATTATTTAACAGTCAACTGGAGCGTTTAAGGCAGCATCACGTTTAGCAAGTGCAACCCCTCCTCCAGCTCATGTTCTAAGCCGAGGCATTGGTTGGCAGGGGATTGGGATTCTTCTGAGTGGTCTATTTGGGACACTCTTTGGATCAACTGTGTCAATGTAAGATTTCTTTATTGGCTTCTCGTTGCATCGCGTCACCGACATATATAGCTATGCAATTTTCTGACTTAAAATGTAAATACAGAGAAAATGTAGGGCTGTTCGGTAGCACCCGTGTTGGTAGCCGCAGGGTTATCCAGATTTCAGCTGGATTTATGATATTCTTCTCAATTCTAGGTGAGCAGAATAAGTTCAAGTAATTACTTTGTAACATTACATCTAATCTTGCTTGAGTGTTTATCATGTTGGGACTCTGCTGCTTCCTGCAGGGAAATTTGGTGCATTGTTTGCTTCAATACCCTTCACCATATTTGCAGCTGTATATTGTGTCTTATTTGGTCTTGTTGGTGAGTAGATTTTGCATATTGTTCATATTTTGTGTATTCTCTGTAAATGGAGTGTTAACTTTTCAAGTTTTTTTTTTTTTCAGCCTCTGTAGGGTTGTCATTTTTGCAATTTACCAACATGAATTCAATGAGGAATCTCTTCATTACTGGGGTAGCATTGTACTTAGGTTTGTCTGTACCTGATTATTTTAGGGAGTACACTGCAAAGGCCTTTCATGGTCCTGCTCACACAAACGCTGGATGGGTGAGTTTGTGTTTTCCACCTAATTTTCTCTACGGACATGAGCTAACCATTTCTCCTCATTGCTATTCTCACACGTTTTCTTGTTCTAATGTGCAGTTCAATGACTTCCTCAACACTATCTTCTTCTCGCCACCAACAGTAGCCCTCGTTGTTGCGGTTTTCTTGGATAACACACTAGACTATAAAGACAGTGCTAGAGACAGGGGAATGCCATGGTGGGTTAAGTTCAGGACGTTTAAGGGAGACAGCAGGAATGAAGAGTTCTACACTCTTCCATTTAACCTAAATCGTTTCTTCCCTCCATCTTGAATTGAAGGATGAAACTGAGGAGAGAACAAAGTTTGTTTCCCACCAAGAGAGAGATGGCAAACAATTTGTGGAAACATCATTTCCTGGTTGAGAAAGATTCTTTGAATGTTGAGGAAGGGTGAAGTACTAAAAGGCGAGACTAGACTCCATCAATGGCAAGGGCATCCCTTAGCCTCCCAGTTTTGAATGGATTACCTTGCTTGGAATATATTCGAGTTGAAAAAAAATAAAGCCAACCTGTATTGTATTGAAAGGAGAGACCTGTATTGTCTATTTTTTTTTCAATCAATGATAATTTTGTACCTCGAAGAAAATTCAATCAACTCCTTTGTGCCAAGCATTGTGAATGTGATAAATTTAATAGAAGCTCTTCTCTTGTAAAAGAACTACAATAATAGACAAGCAAAATGAGGCAATTGGCATATAGACAGAATAAGAATGAAAAAATGAATTTGAATATTGCCGGAGGCGAAGGGAAAAGATACATGTCAATTTCCATCCAAGGCAACTAAGAATTATTTATACCCTTCACACTACTGGGATCTTTTACACATGCATTCTGGGCACCTTGGTTGACGATAGATGCTTCTACCAGAGCCTCTGGTCTGGACTCGTTGACCTTCCTCAATCATCTTTCTAACTCTATCTTCAAAAGTATTCCAGCCTATGGTCTTATTCTCGGACAAGATTGCTGCTAACCTTTTCTTGTTTGGTCTTAAAGTAGGAGCTTTGCCACCTCCAAAGTAAATGCGAAATCCTGAGACCAGAGACGATAGTTGGCTTCCAGAATCGGTCATGGCAAAGACATCAGCACTTGCACAGGCAATAAAATCCAACGCTGCAAGCTAAACAAGCATTTTAGTCTAATAAGTCCTGAGTATAGCCACATTTGCCCAAATGCCTGGTTCCATAGTAAAGCTACTGCTGAAAGAAGCATCTAAAGCTGTAATGAGAGAGACTCTCAAAGTAAATAGTCAATACAAAATAAAATCGTTCGGAAAAAACATATGACAGTAATCAATGAGGTAACACTGACTCTTTATCAGAAATGTAGCATAAAGATTACCATGATATAATCTTTCAAGAGATGAAAATAATTGTCTCGTTCTTCAATGTGTTATACCTGAGAAGAGAAGTTCTGAAATGGTTCAAGTTCACTGGGTGTAAGAAGTGTTTCCTTTGTGACTAAATTAGGATAGAGGTCGGTAAAGGTCCGCATTCGGGAATTTCCACCATATATTTGAGATCCAGCCAAATAAATATAAGTTCTATGTTTGAATCCAAGGCCGGCTAGAACAAGTCCTGCTTCTTCTGGTGTCAGCGGGCATCTCCCTGATATTCTCAACTCTGTGGAAGAAATTGCCCTGCAAACCAATTTGCAATTGCAAAGTGATCAGAAGATACTAACATAAGTTGATATAGTCTGAAAATTGGGATAAATTGTGACAAAAAATCCACTGAGTGAAGTACTTTGACTTCTTCAAACGCTCAATCAGTAGAGGAAAATGGATCTCTCTGTATGCTTGAAGCTCCTTCTTCTCATCTTCTCCACCTCCAAAGTCACAGAGGGAGTACGCAACCATATCCACTTCAAATCTCAAATGTAAAGCAAGATACTTCGTTGGACCCACAAAAACTTTGTCTTCTTTGGATGGTACATAGTCAATGAAGTTTCCAAGCAGTTGTTTATCCAGTATACTTTTGGCAGCATCATATTTTCGTACCCTTTTGACCAATAAAGAACCAACTTGTTGAATTTTATGTACAAACTTCAGAGCATGTAAGTTGCATTTACATCTTAATTTCTGCAATTGTAAAAAAAATTGAAGCAAATTATTAAGAGATACCTACACTACAGACTCACTATGAGGTTCAGACAATCCTCTAGTCACTTAGGAAGATGGCGGAGAATAAGCTTTCATACAATGACACGATTAATAACACTTCTTTGAAAATTTTGAATTTACTTCTTTTCCAAACAACTTAAAAACTAGCAAACACAGGATAAACGGTTTGGTTTAACTAAGTGATGTTTTTCTTCCAAATATATAATTCACTCGTGACAATGCAACTGATTTCAGTCATGCTTGAATACAGGAAGACTAGTCAACCAATCTTGCTATAAATGCTTAAGGCTCTAAGTCTATGTTCATTTTCTGCTCTACTCTTCTAGATAAAAAAAGACTCAAGATCTTGACTGCTGCTATTTTTTATTTATCTAGGTTGTTTTCTTCCACTCAGCTAAATAAAGGTAAAAAATGACTTGATCTCTCTAGAGAGTGAAAGAAAACATTTGAAATCTCTTTTCGAAGAGAAAATTGTAAAATCTGAATTATTAGAACGAAATATTAGATGTAAAAATTCACTTGCCATACTGAGCTAAATACACTAGCAATAATGTTTTTCCTGTTATATTTGGTTTAGAACCTGAAGGTTGAAAGGTATGGGATCAAAGCCAAGTCGATTTCCAAAGCCAAGGAAGTGAACAACTCCATTCTGCAAAAGGAGAGGGAGAATGGTTCTAATATAATCAGTGGGCTTTGCCTCTTTTGCAATGTCTTCATCAGTGATCTGAAAAAATACCAGGAGTTACTGAGGTGTTTCCAAGAGTGAAAATTGTTATATGAAGCATTTGAATTTATTTATAACATACTTGACTACCAATTGCCTCTAGATCAACAGACTTTAAGTAAGAAGGGAGTTCCTTGACAATACGTACATCATCTTTAAGAGTATTTATGAAGTAGTCTTCTTGGTATATGTCACCAAACTGGCTGCACTTTCATTAAAGAAGCAAAGTATGAGACTCTTCCAGTCACTGAGCATAGAATGTAAACAATTGGACGGCCACTAGACCAATAATTGCAAATGCTAGTCATGGCCAAAAGTTGTAGATTAATTTTGAAATGTATATTAGAAACACTATTCAATTTTGGAAATGCTTTTATCAGCTACAGTTTGATGTGAATGGTATTTAATATGGTTGAATGACTATAAATTTCATCTGTTTGAAACTATGGCATATGAAATTTTCTCGACTACCAATGCATAAATGAAAGCAAAGGTTAATCATTCTTACATAACTACGACAGTAGTTAAATGGTTTAAGTGACAGAGTTAGACTAGTAAAACAAATTTAAAAGAAACATATGGATTCAGAAAGATCTCATACCTTGGATCCTTCCATACACTGCTGTAAAGAAATCTTGGAATTACTAGAGTTGCATTAAGAAGAGAGGTCAGTGCAACAGCATTGCAGATCTGCAAGTGTTGTAAGCCCACGTGAAGACCAAGCCAAGTAGAGAAATCAAAAGATGGTACATTTGCAAAGAAGAATGAAGCAAGATCTATCTAAGAAAATATCATCAAACATGGTTGCTACTTGAGTTGTAGTTAAGAATATTGCAAGAAAACGTTATGACCCTTATACGGAAAATGTATTTTCTCTAAACATAGCCAATATGAAGATAAGCTAGAAAATTATATGAACTGCCTATTTCTTTAACGTTCCTTTCAATTGTCTATTTTCCCTAAATAATGAACCCCAGTTATAAAACGATCAAAATAGCATGTAAAATGACTTTCTCTTAGCTATTTTCATATTCTTATTAGCAGTTACGAAAGCAAAAATTTCATCATCTATAAGCGTTTGAACATGCCGATGTGCTGGCAGAACATAAATAATGATAATAGTGGCATGGAAGATACAAACACTTACAGCAACTCGTTGTTGATTTAGACCACCATTTGCACTGACTACTATGTAGCCATTAGTCTTACCAAAATTCCCTGCTCCAAGATTACAACTCAGTGTCAGTCACGTGATAAAGTTTTTATGCACTAAATTGTCTATGGACACTCATTGTGTCTGCAGCAGCAACTAACAATTAACTGAGCAAAAACTAAAAGGGATTTATGAACATCAAATAGTTTAAGGTCTGATCGGGCACCTAAATCTGATCCAACCTTTCCATCTGCACAGGGTACCCATGCAGAGGCCTGAAGATATGGTTCCTTCCACAAGCTTGATTTCTCTGGTTTAAACTCAATCTGAATGCAGAACAGTCTCATATTTTAAGATTTCATCAGAAAAATGACGGATAAAGCTGATTCAAACATTTAAAGTATGAGAAGAGTCAAGTAGCAAACCTTCGCAAGAGAACTAGAGGCCAAATGCACAAGCCGGTCATACATCTGGATTGGTGATTTTTCTTTGTGAACATTAGGAACAATATCAACCTTGAGTCACAAAAATGAATATATCATCACTAGAGCATTGGTGTTAGAACTTAGAACATTGTAATAGCAACTGACAATCTCTATCCATAGCATTTGGGAATCCTACAAAGTCAATACTAATGGATCTTAACAAGATTGTTACTCAAATCAAGGAAAGAGAGTATGAAGGACCCAAGCATATAAGGATATCTATCAGCACCATACCTAAGACGCTACTACCAGCCCATTAAACTTCCAAATACTAATTAAATCTAGAAACATTCCTCCATTATATTAGGATCACTTATGTGCAGAGAGCACAAAACATATCTGTCAAAACAATTAGCAAATTTTACCTTGATACTACTTGATTTTCTGGGAGGTGGACTGTTCCAGCGAATAATCAAATTGACTAGAGATACTGTTAAAGAATCAACCAAAAAAACAAAACCAATCACCCCAATCATAAACAAAATCGACCTGACATGCTTTTGAAGCCAAAAATTCCTTTTGCCTCCATAGGATCCCTTAGAAGCACTCGATTTGGAAAAATCATGTTTCAATCCATGAACTGATACATTTTTCAAACTTGAGTTCACATCTTCTCCTGAAAGCCTCCTACCAATAGAAGGATTATTCCCACAAAAGTTTTCTAAACATCTAATCTGATAATCTTTCATTCCTAATGGCATCCCCTCATTCTGTGACTCGGGGCGCTGATTCCTGGAGGTCACTTGCTTCCCCATTGTTATCTCTCAAACAGCCTCAAACATCTATCATTTCTTACACTATCAAGAAACTTAAGTGTTTTAAGGAACCGAATAACAGAAAAACATGTAACCATAAATTATGAAACCCTGCATTCACAATTTCCTCTTTCTCACAGACTCTCCTTATCTGTCTTTCTCAGAAAACAACCCACCAACACAAAGACAGAAGTAATCTAACAAAACTTCAAGTTTGGTAACAAAGAAATAATTGTTTGAGAAGAAGATATGCATACACGTCAAGCATAAAAGGGAAAGGAGAAAGCTGCCAAGGCCGTTGAGAATAGATGAGTGAAATAAAAGCAAAAATTTAAAGACCAAGTAACACTTTCAGACTAACCTTGAACAACAAGAAATAGTTGGGAACAATTACAGGTTACCAACCAGGGCAAAACGTCCGTTTCAGAGCTACTCTCTTTCTGGGTTCCCACGTTATTGAACAATAGAACCTGAACTGAAGTTTGAAGGAAGAAGAAGAAGAAGAAGAGGATGAATGGTTTGAATTGCCGGGTCCAGTGAATCTTATGAGTCAACAATTTGACAGAACTGTTGGAACAAACTAACTTTGACATTTTTGCCTTTTGGAAGATTTGTCCTCCTCTTTGTGACCGTTTCGCGATCATACTTAAAGACTAAAATGGGGTGTGATAAAATTTCCGAAAATGAATCAGAGATCCACGCTTGTGGCGGGTGTAGATTGTAGAACAGGGGAAAGCAAATTCATGAGCTTGTCATTTTGAATTAGTAAATAAACATTCCATAGCTTTTAGAAAATGTAACGTGTTTGATGTTTTGTTATTTACATTAGTAATCTTCAATACTTCTTCGATAGAATCATAGAATTATTGATTTATTTTTCATGTGGATATCAATCAAATCGTAGAAAAATAAAAATATAGATGAAAATGTCATATATTGATGACACTTGATTTTATTACAATTTTACACAATTCAATTTTGTTTTAATTCATTGCACATTTTACTAAAAATGTAAACAATTTTTTATTGATTCTTTTTATATCTATGGAACCTCAACTAGGACAATTCACTAACCCTACAACATTTAAATATAAAAAAAAACTTGTAGAAAATTTATTAAAAATTTACTTATTAAAAAGGTGAAATTTGACACAACACAAGTCAAAAGAATAAGCTCTAAAAATAAACTTTAACCAACCCTTTCGGAACAAACCTTTCAAAACCCTTTTTCTGCGTCACCTAACTTTTTTTATAGATTATTTTTTTCTTCTTTTATAGCTTTTGTTTGTTGGAAGTGAAATGCATGCTTCTATAAAAATCATAGGATGAGGAAGGAAGTTAGGGAGAGAGGAAACAATGTAAGGGATGAGAGAGAGGTAGAAAAAGAAATATTAAAAATGGTTACCAACCTTATTTTAAAATAGCAATTATCAAATAACATTTTAGTCCAATTTTCTAACGCAATCTATCATATCACTATCAGAGTATTCATTTAGATTCAATGTTGATTAGTTCATGGACAAACTTTTCAACCCACTAGTTAGACATGAAGTTG
>JBBPDI010000005.1:19067091-19096022 GCA_037974545.1 Cucumis variabilis | reverse complement strand
CAATAGTTGTTGTGGACCCAAAGAAAATCAAGCTTTATCCCCAATACCTATGATTGAATCAACAAATCAGCCACCAAACGAACAATCAAACTTGGACATTTTTTTTAGAAACAACTACAACCCAACCTCACACTTTCATCAATAAAACTTTAACCAATCACGATAAAAATAAAGGCAGTCGCTACTGAACAAGAGTGTGCAAACGAATTCAGCAGCAGGCTTAAAGGAAGAACTCGACTTGATTCGCAACGAGGAGGTAAAGTCGCACGGCAAGGGTAGCGGTCACAACTGGAACGGTTGACTTTATCGGAGACCAACGCGGACGAGGTCGAATGAAGGCCGGATGGAAATGATTTAGACGAAGATCTGGGCAGAGCTTTGTCGGCGGGTGAAAGCTGAACGTTTCAGCTTCGATGGAAATAGCTCGCGGCAGCGGAGCTCCAATCGCTGACGGACGTCGCGGCAGGGACGAACGTCACGGCGGCCAGATCTGTTGCATCGTGGCATGACTAATCGGAATGAAGGAGAGAGAGGGACGGGGCTGCGAAGATCGAGGCTGCGACTGTGAGGTAAGGTAGAAGAAGATGAAGAAAAATTGAGAGGGAGGGTTGCGCTAGAACGAAGGAGAAGAAGAAGGGGGAAAGTTTCTTTTCCTTTTCTTTTTTTTTAAAAAACTAAAATAATTAATAAAATAATAATACTTAATAACAATAATTTTTTATTATTATTATTACTCTCCAATAATTTCACCCTTCTCTTCTTTTCTTTTTCCAACTATCAAAGAAAACTAACCTCTTTCAAGTTAAAGGAGTAAATAACACTCAAATCAACATTTAAACCTTGAAATATAAAAATTCAAATAAAATCAATTACCTTGGCGCTTGGGGTGTTACATAAATTGTTCTTAACCACAGACGTATCAATATCTTAACAATGAATATTTCCCAAAAATAAAAAAATAAAAAAATTAGATTAAACTATAAATTTGAAGAAGTTATATGGTTTTAAAAGTTAAAAATTCATACTCTGTATTTGATAAAACTCTTATAAATATTCTTTATGGTTACCTAATAAATAAAAGTCAAATGAGTTTAACTTGATAATTAATACGACCTTTTATCTTAGAGGTCAAAAATTTTAATTTCCTAAATTCCAATTGTTGTACTAAAAAAAGTTGATAAATAAACATATTAGGTTGCTTGAATTAAAATGTTTATTATTTATATCATACTAATATTAGTGACATTTTAATGCTTACTTTTTTTTTATGATTCAATAAAATTGTAGGTTCACTCTTATATCAACATCAAATCCATAAAATATGAAAATATTTACATATCGACGAAAACTTAATACCATAAATATTACTATTAGATGTGTCTATACATATGTCTTACCAAAAATAAAATAAAATATAAACTAATTGCAACATATTTAGGTGTTGTTTTCTTTTCAAGCAATAACTAGAACATTTAGACCGTGGTCGAAATTATAGATGTCTGGAATTACACGTGGTTGATATTCTTAAATGGCCATGTTGTTTTGTATTAGTGTTTTTTAAGATATCAAAGAATACTTAAATAAATGTGTTTGTTTTGTGATGTTTTGTGAGACTCGTACTTAAATTTAAAAGGGTCAAGAGTCAAGTTTTGACAAAGTATTTGAGAGAAGGCATTTCGACTTAAGCTAGATGATAAGAAGCAAGCGTTTGAAGTTAATTGCAAGATAAAGAGAAGGCAAGGAAACCTTAGAACGCGAATTGGGTTTTATTACAAATTGAAGCTAGGTAATGAAGACTAGGGAAATTTCTGAAAAGATTCTAAGATTAATATTTAATGGGCCAACTGTAAAAGTTTAAGCTAGCATGATTAAGTAAAACAACAAGCTTCCACGTGCACCACTAAGAGCAAGAGTTGGAAATTATATTAAGAGATTAAGGATGACTAATCTAATTTGTGACTAGTATAAATAGAGGAAGAAGTCAGATATTAAGAGGTGTTACTTTGGAAATCTGAAAAGGAAAAGTTAAGTGTAAGTTGACCCTAGGCGTTAAGAAGGAACTTGAGGCTAAGCGTTCTGCGAGAAGGAAAACAAGTTGTTGTGAGTGAATCTTTTTATCAGGGTTTTAAATGTTAAAAGTTTTCTTTAAAAGTTCCTACTTATTTGAAATAATGTTTTATATGTTCATGTTTTAAAGAGATTCGAATTATGTTTTACGTTTTGTATAAAGTATGTTTTATGAATGTAAAATTCTGTTCAAACCATTAGTCTTCTTCCTATCAAAGAGCTAGTTGTTATGTGCACATAAAGAGTAAAAGCAACCATGTAGAAAAGGACTGAATGGTGGAGTGAAGCTAACCAATGCATAAAAGATGTGTATTATGCCTAGCGGCCTGAGCAACGATATTCCTGGATGTTGTTGATGAAAAGGATATCACAGTAGTCTAAGCGAGATAATGAGTCTCTTGCTGTAGAGAATGATTCGTGTTCTTGGCAAAAAGGATCGTTTAAGACTAATATGTGTTTATGTGATATGATGTGTTTACAAGATATAATAGGAAATAATGATGTTTATGAAAAGTATTCCAAAACGATTTTCTTAAAAACTTCCTGTAACACCCTGAAATTTTAAGGTAATGTATTTGATTTGATTGGATTGGATTGGATTTTGTTTCTATCAAATTATCTTTATTTAAAAGATTTTAAGTTTTAGGGGGAGTTATTGTATAGTAGAGTTGTTGGGAAAGAAATAAGAAATTAAAAAGATATAAGAAATTATTATTATTTTAATTATTATTTTAATTATTATTATTATTATATTGTTTAAAAAAAACAAATTTTCTCTTCCTTTCCTCTTCCCCGCGCGCAGCCACCCCACACACACACATTTTCTTCTTCTTCCTTCTACCCTACCCAGTGTCGCCGCCTCTCCAATCTTCTTCTCCTTCCGTTCCGATGAAACCCAGCCGCCATTCTCCTTCATTTTTCATCTGTCATCTTCAGGTAGCCGCGAAGCACGACATCGAGCATGTCTCCATCTAGATCCACACCGAGCTCGTCTTTGCCTAGACCCAATCGACCTTCATTCATGAGTCGCAGTAGCCCCACCAAGCTCCATCATTCGGTCGTCGAAAGCCATTGGTTTCCATTGTTCAGAGTTCCATGCCTCAGTCGTGCATAAAGCCGATCGTGGGCCCAAGTTGGTCTTCTTCCAGCCATTCGTCGAGCTAAGGTCGGGACTGTTTGGTTCAGAAATCGTTGCGCGTCCATTCGCTGACAGTGGAGTCGTTACCACTGTCTCTCTATTCCAATTTGCACGCATCGATCTGCCTTGTTGGGAACTATTGTAGCGGTGGTAAGGATAAAAATTTGTGGGATTCATGGTTTTACATTGTAGATATATTCAATTGTGGTGTTGGTTTGATTGGGTGGATTGACATTTCTTGAAGGTATTGTTTGAAGTTTGCAAGCAAATAATTGAAGTTTCAATAGGTTTGGTTTGGGGTCAATTCTCCTTTGACGTGTGTAAGTGTCAATTTCATTTGTGAATGAAAGGAAATTATTTGGAAAAATGTTGAATCTTTTTGTACACTTATGTTTAGGACTTGGCTTATTGGAGTTGTTTGATCAAGGAACTTACAAAAATTTAGGTAAGGTATTTCTACTACTGGACCCATATGTACATTTCAATGATTAAAACGATTTGACTGTTATGCATGAATTTAAATGACTTAAAGGATATGACTGTTGAGTGTAAGTGTGAATGGTTAAAAAGATTTAATTGTCTTATGTAGTTTTAAATGTGGTGATGAATTGACTAAATTAAAAATGTTGTGTTGACTAAATTGAGAAATGATTGACTGTTGTGTTAAAGAATGGATAGAGTACGTTTGACTGGATTGACTGAACTGAGATGGGTGTCGCATATGTATGAGCTTACCTATTCGAGAAATCATTATGCTAAGGTCGGATTATGTATAGTATGAGAAATTTTTGCTATATTTGTGTTGAACTGAAATGATTATAAGACAATGGTATTTCGGACGAACATGGGTTGACTGGCATGCATATTTAAATATGTTGACTGATTAATTGTCTGGGTTTTACTGAACTGAGATGGGGTAGACTGAATCTCGTAGGTGTTGTTTATATAAAGTGTGGCTTGAACTGGTGGAAATGATGTTTAGATTGAATGTAGGATATATTAGTGCTATGGTTGGGTTCTTGTAGACTGAGGGGAATATTATGAGCATTTAGTTTGTTGACTAACGTACTGATATGTTTCTTACTGGACTTGGATCAAATTAGAATAAGATGACTGTTAGGGGTTAAGCGAAGAGTTATGTGATGAGGATATTTGACTGTATTATGAATGATTGATAAGATATTTAAAATGGACTGAGGGAAAAATTATTAGTTTCCTATTGGGTAATAACCTTGCAGGTGTCCTACGGGATCACCACTTTTTATGTGCATCCTTCAGGAGCACTAGACTGATATGTGTTTCTGCAGAACACTAGATTGATATGTGCATCCTTCGGGAGTACTAGATTAATTATGTGTATCCTATGGGATTACAAGATTCTGACTGTGCAGGGTATCCCAATAGGAAGTTAACAGTTATTTTTCCCCTAGCGAGCCCAGTAGTGGATCTCTTACTGAGTATGTTTATACTCACCCTTTTATGTTTAATTTTTTTCAGGCAAAGGTAATAAAGGATGCAGACTGACGAGGGACAAGGAAGGAGACATGATTTCCATAGGGGAAAGTTCTCCAAATGCTTCCGCTCTATGTTCTTGTTTTCTTTAGTACATGAGACTGCTCAGAAATATTTGTGATTTAACTGTTGTTTTGAAAATTGTACTTTGAAAGATTTTGGTTTATTGAAACAGGTTCGAACTTAAGTTTATCTTTGACTATATGGTTTCAAATAAATTTTACTATGATTTGTGTCAATCAAAGTGTCTCGTCAAAAATTAATGACTTCGACTTATGTAGAAAAGTTGGGGTCGTTACAGCATTAACCACTTTTTAAGAAATGTGTGCTTAAAGATGCAAAAAAAAAAAAAATAGTTGATCAGAAGAGCCTCATTTGACTGAGTAAGGAAATGTCTTCAGTGTTATGAATGCTCCATACTATAGTAAAATACCTCTTACATTATGATAATGAAGTTTAAAGGAGAAGGGATTACGAATGATGCAGAAGTAGAAGTTAGCATCATCAAAAGTATGATCCCACTAAATGAAAAGATGAAGTGTATGAGATCAGCTCGGGACAGAGCATTATCAGCCATGTGTCACTACCATCATTTAAGCAAATGAACTACGAAGAGAAAAAGTCAAATAAATAAAACAAAAAAAATGACAACGAAGCATTTGTTTCCATCATCTTTAGTAGTGCAATTCCATATGATGAGTTGATTTCTCCATCCTTGTAAAATTTAGAGCATCCCAATTAGAAATAAAGAACTGCCTAAGATCACTTGAGAAATGGAAGGTTATTTTCTATTGGCTACCTTCAAGATCAAGGCAACATCTTTGTAATAGGGGCACTTTCTAATATTTCTTGAATTTGATGACATTTTCATAACTACATGTATCCTATTTTTTTCACAAAAATGGATTATTGGCTTCCATTTTTTTTTAAGTATATTCTTTTTGGTTATCATGAAAAGAAAATGATGTCAATGAAGACTTCATAAATGAAATCAACATGAAGGTTTGATTTCTATTTTTCATCTCTTAACCATGAGAAGAAGAACTAAAGTATGTCGTGCCTCGAGATGTTTGAAATAAAGAACAAGAGGATTTCTGAGTTAGCAAGCCAAAATCTTTAAATGAGTACATTGCAAGATATCTGATAATCATTATCATTGTTGCTCATAAAATGGATTAGTAAGAGTTTTCCTATTTTTATCAAATATCATTTGGGGGCAGTCTCCCCTTATTTAATTTATTGGGTGAAACTGCCTTTCTCCGTCAAAGTTAAAGTATCATTCATCTGAGTAAGACTGCATTACAAAGCACAGAATGCTTGTCATCGTTATTTGCAAGAGAGAGCCAATTTCAAAGAAGATCCCCCCGCTTTAGAGATTGTAAGAGCCTTTAAAGTTCATCATTTATGAAGAGTTTAAAGTCATAGGAAGGACTTTAAGATCAAATCTAAGTTACATGATCGCTACCTTTTATCGACTTACTTATTACCATCAATTTCATGGATTAAAGATGGTGTTTTATTTGGTAAATAATCACTCTAAGGATATTTTCAAGGCAAATTAGCAGCTAGATTACAGCTCAAGATCATGATACCTAATTATCAATTTTTGTGGAAAAGTAAACCACCTATTTTGTATGCTCTGACTCATTTTCTTCTTTTGAAAAGAATCTAGAGAATGTTTGAAAAAAGAAAACTATTAAAATAAGCATGTCTTAGTAAGTATATACAAGCATACAAGCATTCATGAATGATATTTATCAATTTGATATTAGTTGTGATGGCGCTTGTTTTATCCCTGGTCTCCAGCTTATTTATTCTTGTCATGAGGTGCTTGTTTTATCCCTGGCCCTTGACACCATATTACTGTCATGGCGCTTGTTTATCCCTGGCCTCCAACTTATTTATTCTTTTGTCATGAGGTGCTTGTTCTATCCCTGGCCCTTGACACCATGTTGTTGTGGTAGCACTTGTTTTACCCCTGGCCTCTAGCTTATTTATTTCTTTGTCATAAGGTGCTTGTTTTATCCCTGGTCCTTGAAACCATATCACTATCGTGGCACTTGTTTTATCTCTGGCCTCCAGCTTATTTATTCTTTTCATGAGGTGCTTGTTTTATCCCTAGCCCTGACACCATGTTACTGTGGTGGCATTTGTTTTATCTCTAACCTCCAGCTTGTTTATTCTTTTGTCATGAGACGCTTGTTTTATCCCTGGTCCTTGACACCGTATTGCTGCGGTGACGCTTGTTTTATCCCTCATCTCCAGCTTATTTATTATTTTATCATGAGGCACTTGTTTTATCCCTGGCCTTCAGCTTATTTATCCTTTGTAGTTTGACTTTTGTCTTATCCTTGATTCTTGACATTGGTAATTTATCTAAAATATTTTAGTTTTATGAGTTAGTGGTTACACCTACGTCCACCTTCTAATTCTACAAGGATGCACGAAGGGGGGCATGCTGTAGCCACCTAATTTTATGAACACATATTTTTTTAAAAAAATAATAATATCAGTAATAATGGCTAAACTTTTTATTTATTTATTTCTTTTAAAAAGGTAAAAAATTAGTAATAACATAATATCCCATTTTATCATTTTAGAAAATAAAAACAAATCTATTTATTTTGAATAAAATCTTTTAATATCAAAGAAATTATTTAGTTTTAAATAAAATATTTATTAAAAACTTATTTCTACTCATTTTAGGAAAAAATAAATTAATAAAATCTTTTGACTTATTTATATCATTTTAGGAAAAAAGAAAATCAATTTTAAACAAAAATCTTTACTATTTAATTTATTAATTAATTTTTCACAAAATCTCAAAATATTTCATTTAATTCAATTTATCTATTTTAAGGAAAATATTTAATTTAATTTATTCATAATATCCTATTTTTATTTTATTTTTATTGATTTTTTCCTAATTTATGATACACCCCTGGATCTATAATAGGGATTTTTGTCATTTGAAGAAGGGGAGAAAATTTAAGGAGAGAAAATTTCTTGAGGAGAAAATTTAAGGAGAAAAATTTCTTGAAGTAGAAATTTTCCTTGAGAGAAAAAAATTGCTTATACAAAAAAATTCGTTCGAATGAGTATGTAGAAAGAAAATTTTTAGAGTGAATCTCTGCGAAAAAATTCTGAAAAAGGTGAGTTTTTCTTATGTTTTTTCTTACCTTATTGTCTCTACTTCTTTTTTTTACTTTATCTTAAGCAAATCAAATCCCATGTTGAAATAAATTTAGTTGGAGGTTGCATTTGGTAGAGATTTAAGCCCAAGGATCCGCACCTCATACAACAAGTAATTTCTTTTGGATTCGAATCCTTATTTTTCTTTTCTTCTCTTTTTAAAAGAGAAAGAGAAAGAAAAGAAAATGTAGGAAAATTTTAGTATTTATTTTACTACTTTTTTCTTTCTTTTATCATCATTTTAAAAAAAAATCTTTAGTCTTTTTCTTCTCTCTAAAAAGATAGGGAGAAAGAAAATGATATAAGAAAAATGTTCGGTTTTTTATTTATCCATATTTCATTACCTTTTTCTTAAATCCCAACTCTTAACCTTTATTTTCTTTTATCTAAAATATAGAGAGAAAGAATGAGGATAGAGAAAATTTTATCGTTATTATCGTTATTTCCATTATTATTATTATTGTCATTTTCTTATTATTATTATATTTATTTTATTGCTATTATAGTTCTTTTTCTTTTTTACTTGTTGTTGTTATTATCAACCATTTTTCTTTCTTTCTTTCTTTATTCCTTTTTTTTTTTTGTTTCTTTCCTTATTTTATTTATTGTTGTTATGCTTCCTTTCTTTTACTTATTTACATTACTATCATAATAATTATTGTTAGATGCACTTAAATGTAACTCTTTGTATTTAAAATTTTTAATGTTTTAAAATCCTTTCAAATTTGAAATTCTTTATGTTTTAATATAAAGACTTTTTTAATCATTTAGCAAATTTGTCTCTAATGTTATAAATGTTTTATGTTTTTCATAATCTTCAAAATAACCTATGATTTCATAAGGTTTTCTAAATCAGTCTTTTCTAAAAAACTTATACCGTTTTTCTTAAACAAAATTCTCTGGCGGAATCTAGAAAGTTTGGGAGTTCGATTTTCTAGAATTCTTGAGGTGAAGAATCACATCTTTGGAAGTGCAAGATTTGATCCCAAGAAAAAATGAATTTAATCAATGTTTAAAAAAAAATCTTTATTCGAAGACTAGCCTATGATAGATTTTGAGAAATTGTAATAATTTCTCATTTTCTTAAGGTGAGAAGTTTCCTTCAATATATAATCTAATTAATGAAATATTATTCACTTATTTTATGAGATCATTGCTTCAAACATTGGAGTAATGAGGGGTAAAATAAGACATTAAGTTTAAAATAAATTAAAAAATATTTTCAATTCAAGATTTAAAATTTGGCCACCATTTTTCTAAATGGATATTGTGGGGTGCTAATACATTCCCCACACACAAATGACTCCCGAACTCAACTCTATTTTTTGCAGATCATTTTTTTAAAAATTGTTTACTTTATTTCGGTGTCCAATCACACCGTAAAAAAGATTGGTGGCGACTCCTATATTCTTTTAAAACTAGCTCTTTTGAGGATGTTGGCCACTCCGCGTCGGCTCGGATCTATGGCAACAATGTTAATTTTAAGATATTTACCATTGAGAATGCTCGAAGACTAATTACAAAGATGATCATAATTGATGAATTGTCCTTTAGATTTGTGGACAATGAGGGATTTAGGAGGTTTGTGGAAGGGACTTTGATGTTAGTAGAACCAAGATGTGTTATTCCTTCTCGAACTACAATTATTGGGTTTGATAGTTTGCACAATCTCGTTCGGTGTTAAGCTTCTTCGTCATTAAGCTATAATCATGTTGTAATGTTGTTCTTCATCTTCCTTGTTTCCTTGGACTTTAGTATATGACTTGTCAAAGAATATGATATTAGATGATCTTAGTAATGTAATTTCTCCCCAATAATTTATAGTCGTTGGACTTGTACAATTTTGATTGATTCTTAAATTCATTCATCCTATCAATGACCATATTAAATTCATTGTTCTTAAATTCATTCTTGCAATTACCATTATACCTATTAAAATTCCTTATACATAATCTCCGACTACATATCTTGGTGCAATGGTATTCCGAGATCCACCAAGATCTATTATTTACTACTTTAGAGTATATAACTCGGGGCATCGTTGTCCCAAGTTGTTCTAAGCTTTAAATAAGGAATTCACATAAGTCATTTCTCAGGGCATGTTATCAAGAGATGCCTCAAGTTTATAAAAAAATACTCCTTAAATTTGATCGAGAATACCCTGAGATTTCTCCAAGATTCATCATAGAATAATAATTTACTTGTGTTTTCCTTTTCTTGCAGATGCCTCTTATCACAAAGATCAATTTTTGGCTAAATTATAAAAAATACTCCTAAACTTTGCATTTTGTGACAAAAGGCATTTGTAAGAAAAAGAAAGAAAAGAACATGTAAATCAGTATTATGTGATGAATCTCTGAGAAATCTTAGGGCATTCTCGATCAAGATTACATGAATGAACAATAGAACTCAGGCAAGATTACATCGGGCTGCCATGAGATTAGGTTTTGAATACATTTTGTGTGGTAATCTCGGGAGAAATCGGCCATGCGATTAGCCTGCAAAATGCATATGAAACTCATCTGATCTTGGGACTACTTCAATGAAGCTTGGGAAAAAGTCATAAATCTTGGCCAAGATTCATCATGACATACCAAGACTCATGAAAAAGCCGAGATTCTTTGATGGAGTTCACAAGAAACTATAAAATCAGCTCAGATTAACTCAACAATAATTAAATCAAAGCACTAAGACTCAAAAATGTATTTTCTCTTTTACCAACAAGTTCAATAAAAAAAATAAAAGATTTTAAAGTTATAGGTATATTTAAAAGCTTTTAAATATTTTAAAGTTTTTATTTTAATTTATTTTTTAAGTAATTCAACAATTTACACACAACCAAATATAACTAATGTCCATGTCAACATTTAATGGTCTAGTAAGCATTCTGTTAACTAAAAGTTAACTCAGGGAACATTTAGAAGTATTTAGCAAACATGGGAGACCAAAGTGTCTGTCTTGAAACTTTAGGGAACAAATATAAATGAACTCCAAATCTCAGAGACCAAAAGTGTATTTTGCCCTAATATTAATATTATTACTATTAGGGAAATTTTTAAAAAATAGAACATTTGATAAAATATGTACACTTCATATAAAAACAAGTATAAAAAGTTATCTTTTAATAGTTTTGTTCTATGGAGGGTAACTAGTTTGTCAATTTTTTTTATTTTTGAAAAAATCCCTTATTATTAATTATTTGTAGAACTCTTGATCTACATGCCAAGATAAAAGTTCCTTTCTTCATCAAACCCTAATTCACGTCGTCGTCAGCTTCTTCTCTACCTCGCGCAACACTCTAGCAAGCTTTGTCACTAATCTATTGAGCGTCTCGTCGAAGCCCTCACACCATTGTCCATTAGCCAAGTCATTCAAACAAAGTTTTGAGTCGCATCTATCAAGTCGAGTGCTTCCATCCCACACAGCATGTTTCCTTTCTTCACGGATGTTGACGCTCTTCGTTTTCAGTCCAAGCCACCGAGCTTTCTCTTCCAAGCATCCCAGTCAATTCCCTTATCCATTTTCCTATATTTCAAGCTGGTATTCTGCTGTTCCAAGTCGAGTTGTGTGCTTCTCGCCTTCAAGTGAAGCTGCCTTCGAGTTTCTGCGCTGCTTGAGCCTCTTTAGGTGAGTTTCGTTAGGTTCTTATGGGTGGTCTTAGGTATACCCATCAAATGTTAATTTTGGCTCGAAAACAAATAAACTTTGAATTTTGCTTTGAGTTTTTCTTTGACTGTTCAATTGGCTAAATTTTTAAAGAATTAATTTGTGGAATTATTCTCATCAATGTTGAATTAGTTTCAACCTCAACTTTTTGTAAGTTAATTTGGAAGAATTTTTTGGACAGTAGCCCATTGTTAATTTTATTAATTAAGTTATTGAATTTTTCCTTAATGTTTAGGAACTATTCAATTGGAAAGTCTTGACAGTAAGCTAAGAAATATTTGTTAGTAAATCTCTCAGGTAAGAGATTCTACTACTGGACCTTTGAACTAAATTGAGAAACCACATGTATTTACTGAGTATGCATTGTTAATGTCTAAAATGCATAGTTGAGTTGTGTAGTTGTTGGTTGATATTATATGGTTTATGCATGTTGTATGGACTGTTATGTTTGGTCTTCATGGCATGCTTATGATTAATTGTTACATGTTGTTAGGCTTTATACCCCACTTGTACTTGGTTGTTATGGGATTACTTGCATGACAAGGGGTGTTTTTAAAAGACCACTCATACGATTAGAGGTGTACCTACGTATCACATGCACAATTAGGGGTCATTTGTACTATATTCATACAGGTCACTCACACGACTAGGGGTGTTCCTTCGGGATCACTCGCATGATTAGGAGTGTACCTATGGATCACAGGCACGATTAGGATTGTGTACCTATGGATTACTCGCACGATTAGGGGTGTTCGTATGGTCTCACTTGCCCAAGTGTGCTCCATTGGACATATAACATTATTCTCACTTTATGATATCTCCTAACGGGAAGTTAACAGATAACCTAGCAAAACCAGTAGTGGCTCCCTTACTTGATATATTATTATATACTCATCTTTTTTCTATGTTTAATATTTTAGGCAAAGGTAGAGAATTTGAAAAGCTAGCAAGCGACGAGAAAAACTCATGTTATGCCATATAGGAACTCATTATGACCTTTTCTACATTGGTTTTTTAGCATTTTGCTTTTAAACATTTTATTTAAACTTTTATTCTTATTTATTTATCTTTATTTTCTTTAAAGTTGGTTAGAACCTGCGAACATATATTTGATATTATTTTAATAAGAATTTAGTTTTCCTCTTCTTAAGAAAATGTCAAATGTTATTTATCTTTTAGACAATGACATCGACTTAGTTTAAGAATTTGGTTTATTACATTCTTATTTTTCACTATTTGATTTTGAATTTGTTTACTACCAATAAAAATTAGTGATTTATTAAGGCAGGTTAAGTGTTGATTTTTTGAATTGATAAAAAAAGTAAACATGAATGTTAATATTTACTAATACGAGCATAGAAGATATTAGTTAACACCATCGAAAAAGGCAGTAGGTCCAATAATGTCCACCTCCACATTTTTTTTCTTTTAACTAAAAACACATAATATTATCCCATCCATATTTAAAAACAAAAATATTAAAGAACAACAAAAAGAGAAAACCAACCATTTAAGTCTTTTAACAGATAAAAAGGAGTTTTGATATTATATGCAATTATCAGCCAAACTCAAGAAATTAATAAATAAATTCTTTTTTCAAATATCTCTAGAATAATCAAATATGCTTCCACAAAAGCTACTTTTTAAATAGAAAAAAATAGCAGAATTTTTAAAAATAAAAAATTTTACAAAAATATTTACAACCTATAATAAATTCTACCACTGATATTTATTGATATAATATAGTGATAAAAGACTATTATTGATAGAATCCAAAAATTTTTATAGTTTGTAAATATTTTAATTTATTTTGCTATTTTTTAAAAATATTTCAAATATATAGATAGATAGATAGATAGATTATAAAATTAAAAAGGAAAAAAAAGAAACATATATGTTTGTCTATATAATAATAAAATGGAAAAGTTTCATAAATATATCAACCCACCAAAATATTTACAGCCCGTGTAATAAAATAAAAAACTCATGAACGGTCATTTTTTAAAAATATTTCAGGTTTGTTCATCCTTTCTATCTTCTTTCTTTCTTTCTATTCTTTCTTCTGTAATTTTTCTTTTCCTTTTCATCGTCTTTTTCTTTACTTCTGTAATTTTTCTTTTCTTTTTTTTTCAAACTGTTATTTAGTTCAAGATCGTGTGACAAATATGAAAGGTCTTTTTTTTTTCAAATTGTTTTTTGGTTGTTCAAGATCGTATATCAAATATAAAAAAATTTATTACACGATCTTGAACAAAAATCGTTGGATATTGGTACACATTAGATTTGATTGACCAAAACTAACAAATATAAAAGATCTTGAAAAAAATCGTTGGGATAGTTTAGATTTGGGTATGTGATCGTGTAGCCATCATATATCAAAGAATCTTTAAAAGAAATCGTTTAGATTAGAGTAGTCAAATCTAAACGATCGTATACCCATCATGTACCAAAGAATCTTGAAAAAAAAAAATCGTTTAGATTTGACTATCCAAATTTAAATGATCGTGTAGTCATCATGTACCAAATAATCTTGAAAAAAAATTGTTTAGATTTGTGTAGTTAAAGCTACATGATCATATAGTCAAATCTACACGATCTTGGTACAAGATCGTGTACCAAATATATTACGCACCCAAGTGTTCAATTAATCACATGTTGACGGAGAGCATTTTTGATATTTTTCATTGTGAACTTGTGGACATTTTCAGTTTTCGAAATTATTCTATATAGTATAAATATTTTGCCGCTCTGTTATATTTTTTAAAAGAATACTAATTAAAACTTGACAATTTTTTTATTTAATTTAACAAATTATGATGTGCTTGGGTTATAATCCCTTGCATTGAATAACAAAAATATGCATAGAAAATTTGGGTTTTCTAGAAAAATATAACAAAGCGTCAAAATATTAATTTTAAAAACAAAAAAAATCCACAGATCCACAATAAAAAATATCAAAAATACTTCCATGATTAATTGGCACTCAGCGCGCGTAATATATTTGGTCAACGATCTTTAGATTCGGCTTATTTGCTAGATGATTGTTTAAATTTGATTGTTTAGATTTGGCTACCCGAATCTAAATAATTTTTTTCAGGATTCTTTGGTACATGATCATCTAGATTTGGCTATTCTTTAGTACACGATTGTTTAGATTTGATGTTTAAATTTGGGTCGCCAAATCTAAATGAGTATTAAAAAAAATCTTGGTATACTATCGTTTAGATTTAGTTTAAATTTGACTATTCAAATCTAAACAATTTTTTTTAAGATTCTTCGTACATGATCGTTTAGATTTGGCTATTTTTTGTACTCGATCATTTAGATTTAGCAATCCAATATCCTAACGATTTTTCTTCTGGTCTTTTATATTTAGCACATGATCTTGAACAATCAAATAATAATTTGAAAAAAGAATAAATAGATATTTTATATTTAGTACAAGATCTTGAATAAAATAATAGTTTGAAAAAAATAAAAGAAAATAAAATTTGTAGAAGAAAAGAGAAAAAAACAATGAAAAGAAAAAAAATTGCAGAAGAAAGAAAATGAAAAGGAATTGTAAATCTTAAATATTTATAAAGAAATAGTTGGTTTCTTAGGCTTTTTGAATTTGTTACTCAACTGTAAATATTTGGTTTTTTTTGTTATATTTATGAAAATCAACCTAGAAAAAGTTTTATTTTAAATTTAAACTCAACAAGATATTCGTTTAATAATATACAAATTCATTGTCACAAAACAACCAAATATACATATGAGACGAGGAATGAATAAAAAAAAAAACTTACAATTACACATTCTCAACATTTCAATTTTTTATTTTTTAATTATATTGTATGGTCTTTAATATTTAAAAATAAATCCAAACAGGTAATAATTGAGTTCACATTTTAATTAGGAAATGATTGAGTAGATTTCTATATATTTCCCAAATATAAATAGATAATGAAATGAAATCATGTGTAACTTATATAGGTAGAATGCCTTTAATTAGTAACTATATTTTTAAGTGGTTAGAATATATTTTTAAATGTTTAATTTTAAAAATAAATGATTTTGAAAAGAAAAAGATTGAGTTTTTGGCAATCTACTCCAAATAATTTTTTTAAGTATATTTTAAATAGTTTTTATCAAAAAAGTAGTTAGATAAAAATAAGTATTTTAAGAATGTTAAAAGAAAATGAATTCCAACAAAGCAGAAGTATTACACATTATTCTTTAACTACACATGTTTTTTGTAACCACCAATAAATATGTAAAAGTGTTCACTATCAAACATACACGTAGAAATTAGTTTCTGATCTACAAAGAAAAGAAGTGTGTAAAAGAGTTTTTTCTTTTGGTATACTTATCTTCGAGAATAAGAAACAATCCTTCCTCGTGGATGTAGGCTTCATTGGCCAAACCACGTAAATCTGTGTATCATCTCCCTCATCTTCATATTGTTGTGTGTATCCTCTCCTCAATAAATCATAAAGAAATTTCATTAGGATTTTATTCAAAACAGAGAGAAAAAAGAAGAAACAAAGAAAGTAAAGGTAATTACTTTTCTCTTTCATTTCCATATTTCTTTTCTTCAACGTGTAGGGATAGAACCCCCATTCCTCACGCGTGTACGGCTGCAAAGAAACCAACGTGGCTTCCCCTCCTCTAAGAATCCTTTTAATCACTGCACTAAATAGAGGCCCAAATCATATTTAGGCTCAACAAAGAAAAACATTTTTTTTTCTTCTCCAATCAATTCAAATGGATTTCGTAGATCGATAGATTAACATTTATATGGATATATTTTAATCGAGTTTAGACATTTTATTATCAAGTGAAAACTCTATTTCTATTTTATTTTATGTTTTTGTTTTCTTTTTCTACTAAAGTTGTGAATAAATAATGTAAGTTTATGGTTTAGGTTTGACATTGTGTCGGGTAATATAATTCTCTTATGAAATTTGTAGATGTAATATCATTCATAGGTTTGACATTTTGTCGCATAATATAATTCACTTTTGAAAATTTGCATGGTTGAAGCAATCAAATTGTTAGATTTATTTTTAAATATAATATTATTAATGTGACCCATATGTACTGTATCATATTTTATCTTTTTTGGACCTATTGTTTTATTAGGCCCATTAGGTAAAAAGATAATGTCTTAATTAAACATTATGATGGTGGTTGTCTATAAATAGAACTTTAGGGATTGGTCATTTCACTCTCACTACCTTTATTAAGTAGTTTATATTCTTTCCATCAAGAAACCAAATCAAGATCTAAAAGAAGGCAAGTGAGAGAAACATAATTACTCAAGAAGATTATTCATGGATCAATGTATGTTATTCTTATCTAAATTTAGTTAATAAAATTATCTAGTTCAAAGATCTTGACACTCATTGTTATATACAATCTTGGAGTTTTATTGTATAATCGTGAATTAAAGTTTACATGGATGATTAATAATTTGTTTTAATGTTTTCGCTGCATCTTTTCATCAATTTGAATTAAGATTATTTAATTATTAATTATCATTTAAATTAATGATTCTTAAGTTATCATTTGATTAAAAATTCTTGAATTATTATTTAACTAAAGATTTTTTAATTATTGATCATTAATTTTGAATTAAGTTTAAAAATCTGAAGAAATTTTATGATATATATACACACACAAAATCATCGCTAGTAACTTCATGTATACACAAAATCACCGTTGGCAAATTATGTATGCAAAATTTTACCGTCGGCCACATAAGACTCATGATCGGCCCATTATGTCTAGTTTTTTTAATTAATCTGATTAATTGCAACCATTATGGTATTGTTTTTCCATTATTCAGTTTTAATTTTAATGTTTTCTTTAGGTTGTCAGTAAATTAAATCATTATTTTAATTCATAATTAAAATAATTAAAATCTAATGAAGATTAGGATATTACTGAAAATCTAATTCATCCTAAAATCGAATTAAATTTAGATTTTGATTATTTCTTTTCTAAAGTTACTATACTAAGTAGGTATATAATTAGTTTATGTTTAAATTGATAATTATGTATTAATTATATTTTATGTATTATGCATATTATGTATAAAGTACCCACTTATCTTTGGAATTTAAATTATGCAATTAAATTTTGAAGAATAATGTATGATTGTATGAAGTTTTGATGAAATTGTTGCAATATCTAACTACAAACTGTGATATAAATAGATTGAAATTGTTTTATCATGATGCCTATGTTATGAACAGTTTGTTAGTCACCAAAGTGGCCAAATTGGTAAATCTTTAGATATCAGATTAAAGTTGATTCAATTATTCATGTTCATTTGATGCTGATGAATGAGATAATATTATGAAACATTAATGATTTGCATGAGTATATTGATTTTCATTATTATAAAACATTTAATTTGTCCAAAGATAATTAGTAGTTTTATAATTTTTAATTTTATTGTGGTTAATTAAGGTGTTTGGTTAAATATTATTAGTATATCCAAAGATAACTAATGTATTTAATTTGAGCATTTAAATTACCAATTACATGAAACTAAATCTAGCATTAATTAAGCGTAAATATTGTACATTGATGTGTCTTCCAAAGAAGAACTTTAATATATAAGCTAATGATTATTTAATATTATCTAAATAAATATTGTATGTTTAAGTTTATTTCTCAGAGCAATGATGTATAAACATATTTATTTTATAATCACAGTATCTACTCCCGTTTCTCTTTATTTGCATGCTACATTTATAATAAAGTTTAATGGACCCAATTTCTCTGATTGGTGCGAACAAATGTGATTCCCTCTTGGAGTTTTGGATCTTGATTTGGCACTTTTAAGTGAGAAACCTATTGCAATTACTTCTGTTAGCAGTGATGAGGATAGATCTTTCTACAAAGCTAGGGAAAGATCAAATAGATTGAGCTTAATGTTTATGCGAATCATTGTAGCAAACAATATTAAGTCCACAATTAAGAAAACTGAAGATGCTAAGAAATTTATGAAATCTGTGGAAAGATGTTCTCAGTCAGAGTTGGCTGATAAGTCACTTGTTGGAACACTTATGAGTACTTTAACCAACATCAAGTTTGATGGTTCTCATACTATACATAAGTATATCCTTAAAATGACGAACTTGACAGCAAGGTTAAAGACCATGGGAATGGAAGTTAATGAGAATTTTTTGGTAACATTTATCCTTAATTCCTTACCTTCAGAATATGGTCCATTCCACATGAACTATAACACTCTGAAAGATAAATGGATTGTGCATCAATTATAAAGTATGCTCATTAAAGAGAAAGTAAGGCTTAAGAAAATAATAATTCACTCTGCCAATCTCATGGGTCACAAAGGAGCTGGAAAGAAACCTGAAAGAAAGAATAGAAAGGGCAATCATGGACAACTAAAGATAAAACAGTCATCTGCCCCGATCCACAAAAAGGAACAAGTTAAGATAAGTGTCAGTTTTGCAACAAACCTACGTACTATCAGAAAGATTGTCTGAAACATAAGGCATGGTTCGACAATAAAGGTAAGCATAATGCTTTAGTATGTTTTGAATCAAACTTGATCGAAGTTCCTTATAATACATGGTGTATTAATTATGGTTGTATCATGTTTCCAATACGATGCAGGGATTCTTTACGATCCGAATCACAAATCCAAGTGAGAGATTTATCTTTATGGGAAACAAAGTCATAGTTCCAATTGAAGTTGTGGGAACCTATCGTTTAAGCTTAGACATTAGACATCATTTAGACCTTTTTTATACCTTTTATATTCCATCGATTTCTCATAATTTGATTTTTTTATCCAAAATTGATCTTCAGGTTATTACTTTAAATTTGGGAATGTGTTATAGTTTATTCAAACAAAACATTTTTATTGGCTCTGGTATTATTTGTGATGGCTTATATAAATTAAAGCTTGATAATTTTTTTTTCTGAGAGTTTGTTAACTTCGCATCATAATGTTGGAACTAAATGTGGCCAAACTAATGAATTGTCAACTTAGTTATGGCATAAACGTTTAGGTCAAATATCCAAAGAAAGAATTAAAAGATTGATAAAGAATGAAATTCTTCCAGATTTGGATTTTACTGACCTTGGAATTTGTATGGATTGTATTAAAGGAAAACAAACAAAACACGCAATTAATAAAAAATCTCACAAATTCTTGAAATTATACACACTGATATTTGTGGGCCTTTTGATATTCCATCTTTTGGTGGAGAAAAGTATTTTATCACCTTTATTGATGATTTCTCACGTTATGGATATATCTATTTGTTGCATAAAAAATCTCAAGCAATAGATGACTTAAAGGTATTTATAAATAAAGTTGAAAGACAATTAGATAGAAAGGTGAAAATCTTAAGATCTGATAGAGGTGGTGAGTATTATGGAAAATATGATAAAAATGGACAATATCCAGGACCATTAGCTAAATTCCTAGAAAGCCATGGCATATGTGCTCAATACACAATGCCAGGAACACCACAACAAAATGGTGTTGCAGAAATGCATAATCGTACATTAATGAATATGGTTAAAAGCATGTTAATTAATTGATCTTTACATGTATCATTGTGGATGTATGCATTAAGAACCGCTCAATATTTATTAAACAGGGTTCTTAGTAAGTTAGTTCCAAAGACACCTTTTGAACTGTGGATAGGAAGGAAACCTAGTTTAAGACACCTACATGTTTGGGGTTGTCAAGCGAAAGTAAGAATTTATAATCCACATGAAAAGAAACTGGATTCAAGAACAACCAATGGTTTCTTCATTGGTTATCCAGAAAAAACAAAAGGATATAGATTTTATTGTCCTAACCATAGAACGAGAATAGTTGAAACTGGAAATGAAAGGTTTGTTGAGAATGACAAACTTAGTGAAAGTTTGGAACCACGTAAAGTGGAAATTCAAGAAGTTAGGTTGAAAATCCATTCATCTATAACTTCTTATCAAGTTGTTGTTCCTGTAGTTGTTGACTTAGTTGACAATCCATAAGAAGAACAAATTAATGATCAAACACCACATAATGATGTTATGACAAATGAACCTATAACCATGGGACCACAAGAAATAGAGTTAAGAAGATCTGTAAAACCAAGAAGATCAGCTATTTCTAATGACTACGTGGTTTATTTGCATGACTCAGAATTTGACTTAAGTATTGATAATTATTCGATTTCATTTTCACATGCCATTAAAGGAGATAATTCTGCCAAATGGTTAGATGCCATGAAAAGAGAGTTAAAATCTACGAATGATAATGAAGTCTGAGATTTTGTAGAATTGCCTAAAAAAAGTAAAAAAATTGGGTGTAAATGGATCTTTAAGACCAAACATGACTCAAATGGCAATATCGAATGATACAAGGCTAGACTTGTTGCAAAAGGTTATACTCAGAAATATGGCATTGATTACAAAGAGAACTTTTCTCCTGTCTCGAAAAAGGACTCATTAAAAATTATTATGGCTTTAGTAGCTCATTATGATTTAGAGCTTCATCAAATGGATGTGAAAATAGCTTTTCTAAATAAAAATTTAAATGAAAGTGTTCATGGATCAACCACAAGTTTTTATGGTTGAAGGAAAGGAACATATGGTGTAAATTAAAGAGGTCAATCTATGGACTTAAACAAGCTTCTAGACAATGGTATCTTAAGTTTAATGATACCATTACATCTTTTAGGTTTAAAAAAAATATCGTTGATCGATGTACATACCTAACGATCAATGGGAGTAAGTTTATAATTCTTGTTCTATATGTTGATGACATCTTGCTTGCTACGAATGACTTTGGGTTGTTATGCCAAACCAAAGAATTTCTCTCTAAAAAATTTGAAATGAAAGATATGGGTAAGGCATCCTATGTGATTGGAATTGAAATATTCTGTGACCGAACACATGGAATGTTAGGATTGTCTCAAAAGGCATATATTAATAAAGTTTTAGAGAAATTTAAAATGGATAAATTCTCTTCAAGTGTAGTTCTAAATCAGAACGGAGATAACTTTAGTCTCATGCAATGTCCAAAAAATTAATTGGAACAAAATCAAATGAAATCATTTCTTATACATATATGTTTGGAAGCTTATTGTATGCACAGACTTGCACTAGACCAGACATCAGTTTTATTATGGGTATGCTAGGCAAGTATCAAAGTAATCAAGGAATGGATCATTAGAGACTTGCAAAGAAAGTTTTAAGATATCTGCAAGGAACAAATGATTATATGCTTGTTTACAAGAGATATTATCATCTTTAGGTGATTGGATATTCAGAGTTAAATTTTTCTGGATGTGTGGATACACAAAAATCCACTTTTAGCTAGTTGTTCCTATTAGATGAAAGAGCAATTTCGTGGAAAAGTGCAAAGCAGCCTATTATCGTTGCATCCACTATGGAGGCTGAATTTGTAGCATGCTTTGAGGCTACATTCATGGCTTATGACTGTGGAACTTTATCTCAGGACTTGGAATTGTCGACAGTATTGCCAAACCACTGAGAATTTATTGTGATAATTCTGTAGCAGTTTTCTTCTCAAAAAACGACAAGTATTCCAAAGGTGCTAAACATATGGAATTAAAATATTTTGCCGTTAAAGAAGAAGTTCAGAAACAAAGAGTGTCAATCGAACACATTAGCACTAAACTTATGATTGAAGATCCACTGACTAAAGGACTGTCACCAAAGACGTTCAATGATCATGTAGAACGTATGGGCATCAGTAGATATCATTATTGAAATCAAGTTTATGTTATTTGACTTTTTGAGCTCATTTATTTATTGTTTCTGATTTTATCTCATGGTTCTGTTCTTCTTATTAGTATATACATAAATGAATGATGTTAAACAGAACATCGTCTTTGATAAAGACACTTATTGTTGGACTGTTATTGATTACCTCTATTATAAATCATGTTAATAAAAGAACTATTTTAGTGATACATGGAAGGGAGTATGTTAATGCAATGGTGTGACCGCCATGATTCTTTTGTAGTTTCTTTGACTTAACATGATATGTTATAAAGTTCAATTTTCCGCATTATGTTTATGAACGTTTATGATAAATTATGTTAATGGGCCAAGTGGGAGAATGTAAGATTTATTTTTAAATATAATATTTTTAATGTGACCCATATGTATTATATCACATTTTATCTCTTTTAGGCCTATTATTTTATTAGGCTCATTAGGTAAAAAGATAATGTTCTAATTAAACACTATGATGGATGGTGTCTATAAATAGAACCTTAAGGATTGGTCCTCTCACTGCCTTTATTAAGTAGTTTATATTCTTCCCATCAAGAAACCAAATCAATATCGAAGGGAAGGCAAGTAAGAGAAACACAATTCCATAAGAAGATTATTCATGGATCAAGATATGTTATTCTTATCTAAATTTAATTTGTAAAATCATCCAGTTCAAAGATCATGGCACTCATTGTTATATAAAATCTTAAAGTTTTATTGTATAATCATGAAATAAAGTTTACACAAACTTCTCTATTATCAAGGTCAAGAGTGTGTATTAATGTTAGGTAAGCTAAAAATATTTTGGTAAATACAATAGAATTTTGATTGTTTTGTTGGGTAAACTCGAAGTGTTTCGTAGACTAGATTATAGGTATTTGTGTGTTTAATTCTTACACCATATTAATTAAACTTTCTTTATTAATTTTTAATTGAAAAATTACATCATATGACAAAAAATTTAGAAAAAAATATCTCATAGCACCTCTTTTTTGCATATTGCGAATATGACAAATATGACAAGTAATTAATGGTATCAGGCAGTTATAAGACGGTAATCAGAGGACTATCAAATGATTATCGGCTTTTAAATTTGCTACTTTTGCAATTTCAAAAATGCAATGACATTGGTCTTATTATCATAATTTTTTTTTGCTTTTTTTGCAATTGTCCCTTCTTAATTCTTAGTGATTCATGCATATTTTTTTTTGTCTACTTTCATAGACTTCTTTTTACTTCCTCAAATTAATTGGTTTGTTCATTTCTGCCCTTGTTCGAGAAATCGTTCTGCTCATTAATGGCTAAGAATGCTATCATGCTCTAGGATACACAAGTTTGACTAAGGAATGACATTCATTTCTTTCCAGTGTAACTGTCGGGAATTGTTTAGTTTCTTCTTCTATCCTTCTCTAATTGTGTGTTTTGTTTGTTTTCATCAAAAAGAAAAATACACACATGTTGTGTAAATAATTAAGGATGAACAAAGTGACCTTTACTCGTTGCTTTGATAAGAGTGAGATTGGGAATTTGGGATGCCTTCTGAGGAAAAAAAATAATTTTAAGCTTTTTTTTTATCCTTTTAAAGGAAGTAATTTTAAGTTAATACCTAAAAAATGCATTGGTGCCAACAAGAGCTTAGATCAACTGGCACCTATATGGACCTGTGGATAGAAGGTCCGGGTTCAAATCCCTACCCCTACATTTACTATAAAACCTTTCAAAAAAAAATGCTTTGCTAAATATAGCAAAAAAAATTAATTTATAAATATAGCAAAACTTCTCAAATTTTCTAGAATTTATTTAATTCTTTTAATTATATGTGCAAATCTTTTAATTTTATTTTTTTTTGCTCTTCATAATGATTACTCTTTAAAAACGGTGTGTATATATTTAACTTGAAATAATTAAGTATATATCTATAGTATATATAAAAGGTAGGATGTTGAAAATTTTTTATGTCAATTTTACCCTCACATTTATAAAGTTCCCCACCATTACTTTGATGACATTTTTATCTAACTCAGTTATTGTCCTAATTTATTAAATTAAGTTATTTGTTCACATTACTTTCATTTTTCTCTTCCTTCCCTTGTATGCCCTTTTCATTTCCTCTTGATTTATTTCTCTTTCAACCATAAATGTTAATATTAACTCCTCTTTTAATAAATAATGACAATATTTAGCATTCTTTGATTTACTATATTTTTTTAATATGTTAATTAACAACTCTCAATTTTACAATCTTTCATCTTCTCATTTTCTAACTCATGCTCTAATACAATTAATTTGAGATATAATGCGGTAGTCTTTCTAGCAATTTTCTAAATAATATATATAATGCCAAAGGAAACAAGCATAACACATAAATTGACTGTAAAAGGAAGAAGAGAATACAACACTACAAAAAAATAAGTGGTTTTCTAATACACAAAACAACTATCGGAAGATAGTGCGTCAAAAGAAACAGCATCTCTCGATGGACTATACCAAACGTGGGGCATCAGCCATGACCCCCAACGTCATATAATGGTGTCGAGCATTAATTAAGAAAAAAATATTTTAGTAGAACTCCCAACACCGTTAAGATATGTTTCATGAGTTTTTGCTTAACTCTCAACAACGTTAGTTAAGAAAAAATATTTTTTCTAGGAGAACTCCCGACGCAAAACTCTCGACACATATCTTAACAGTGTCAGGAGTTCTACTACAAAAATAACTGAAAGTTTCATATCTCATTTTCTTCTTACGGAATCATAAATTTTTCACTCTCCATCAATATCCCCTCACAACGCCATCACTGTTCACAAGCACATCAATCCCTCGCCATTCCCCCTCCTCCTCTCACTATTGCTCCTCCTACTGCCAACACTCTCTCCCTCTTCGTCTCCATCATGGCCTCTTCCTCTATGGTATTGTTTCCTTTTCATTTACATAAATATTAACCTTCAAGCATGCGGAATTGTTTGTTAATACGTGATAACATCAATCTAAATTAGCATGTTATCGTATTTACTTTGAACTATGTTATTTTAGTGATGGGATGATCCGACTTTGTTCTTTGTTTGTTGTGGTCGTCTTTTGGATTTCGTTGGTAGCCTTGTAATAGCCTTTGTTTTTCATTGTCGATTATGTGGTTGTTTGCTAGTTCTTTTTTTTTGTTGTTGTTGTATTTGTTATTTATTTCATTTTTCCCTGCACTTGTGAGAGTTTGCATTTTCTAAACATTGTAATATTTTTCATCAATGAGAAGTTTTTTTTCCCTCCCTTTTCTCTTTTAAAGTAAGCGTTTTATTCTATTATTGTTATAGCATTGATATATTAACATAATTTAAATTCTAAATATAAATCAAGCTAAAGTGTTGATGGAAGGAAATTGTCGACGCTTCATTTCTAGCATTGACACTTGTGAGCAAACTCGTGTTGCATTTTGGGCGGTGGTGAGAGTTTTCCTTTAAAACCCTAAAGAAGGGAAAACTCTCAAGGAACCAAGATTAAAGTTAGGTCTCTATAGAGGGAGGGAGGTGATAGGTCGTCGCTGTCAGGACCGATGCGTCGTTGTCATTAGGGTCACCACCATCATCGTCGTCTTCATTGGGCTTCTGAAGAAGAGGGTCACTTCATCTGGCATTGTCGTCACTAATCATCTAGGCTCCATCTTCATTGTATTAGTTTTTTTTTTAATGATTGACTTTGAGATATGTAATTCATGTTTTAGGTATTGGTTTTTTATCTCTGAATTTGTGGTTGAGTTTGTTTTAAGATTATGCAACCTTTGGATTTTTGGAGAAGAAAAAAATCAATGATTGAAATTATTTTAGGATTCATGAAGATAAGTAATGCACGCTTGGATGTTCCATATTTTTGCTTCCTGAAGACATCACTAGTGTAATTTCCTGAACTTTTAACTCAATATTTGTTAAAGAATTATTTGATAGGACTAAATTCAAAAACAAAAAATAAAAAGATTTAAGAATATTAGAAACCATTGTTAGATTTATAAAGGTTTTAATACAGTGGTAACCCAACAATGTATGAGCTAGGGGTGTTCAAAATATAGTTGAAAACCGAACCGAACGAATAACCAAACCAAAACCAGACCGAAACCGAATTGAAACTGAAGGAATGCGATTCGATTCGATTTCATTTTTTCAAAAACCATTTTTAACCAGTTCGGTTTGGTTTAAGATATTAAAACCAAACTAAAACTGAACTGAACCGCTTTAGTTTAAAAAAATAATTTATATATATATATATATAATAAATAAATAAATTTATAAGATTACTTTTTAGGGTTTACGACTTTACGTTACACGAAATTGGAAAGTGGCGTAGAAGTCGAAGGCCAAGGCAGAACAGCGAACACAAATAGACGTACGACGAACGCAAGCAGACGGCGAATGCAAACAGACGCACAGCGGACACAAGCAGATGACACGGCAAGGCATAACTTCAATGACGTTACGCAAACAAAGATGAGGAGTTGAGGCAAACAGACGACAGTGCTCTAATTTGAAGATTTCGAGTTGAGAATGAAACATTTACTTGCCGATTTATCCTCGCAGGTTCTTTCGTTCTTCATTGATCTCATCTGATGATGTATTGTATAAGTTAATTTGGTATTTTATTTTGTGATTTGATCGGGCGGTGAAGTAACTTTTGAGGAATTCCTAAAATAAGAGAAAGAGAAAGTGATGCTTTTGGTTCTAACTGTTTGTCAATGGAAGATTCTCAAATTGTTGTTCTGCTGTTGAAAGCTTTTTCCATTTCAAAAGTCAGTACTCAATTGAGAAAAGAAACTCATATTTCTTTTTTTTATCTTTTCTTTCTTTCTTTTAATTTTTGAAAATATTCTCTATCCTTTTCAGGTTATTACTTCTCAATTTCTCCCTATTTCTTTGAATATCGAGTGCCTTTGAATTTTCTTAACTTCAAGGTCTAGATTTATAGTAACTTCTTTTCAATTCAATGGATGGATTGCAACTCATCTTCTAACACCAAATATTCTAGTTAATTATATATTTTTTTAAAATTGACATGCTTTGTTTTGTTTTTGTTTTGTTAGTGTGTATTAAAACTGTAACAGTCAAAGCTATCAAATATTTTACCTATCTCCGACAAGAGTCCAGAGTCCTTTAAATTTACAAGTTTATGGTGAAGAAGATAGGTGTTAAAGGCAAAAATTCATGATCAAGAAAAAAAGGGCTATATGGAACAAAGAACAAAGAACGTTTAGGAGATGAATGTAGGAAAAAAGAAGTGACATTGAGAATTCTAATACTTACAATTATCTTATACTTATTGAGAATTCTGATACTTACAATTATTTGATACTTCTTCAGAACTTTTGATGATATTACAAGTCTTTTCCTACTTTAGTATTAGCATTGAAATGATGTTGATTTCCTACTTGTATTGTTTGTTCATTATCATTTTCAAGCTAATTAAAGACCTTTTTTATCACTATGATAGGCACTCGTACTACGAGTAGACAAGGCACTACGCACAATGTCGATCAGTTTGACCAATAACGATGGTAACACTAAATCAGACACAAGTTGCAAGATCAACAATTGTTCTAGTGTGAACAAAAATGATGTCGTTAAGGTTATCATGCCACCACCAGAACTCCAACCATCTCGAAAGAAGAGGAAAAACACGTCTATGGTATGGGATCATTTTACTAAATGCTCTGAATATAGTGATGATGATCCACATGCTAAATGTAATTATTGTGATGCAGTGTATGCATGTCATCCAAAAAGAAATGAAAATTCAACTGTGAGAACTCATCTTGAACATTACTGTAAAAAAAATCTTTATCAATTTAGAGGCAATAAAATAGATATGATTCAAACAAAGTTGGTATTTCAGAATAAAGACAAGGATGGGGACGGTAAAAAAGTTAATTATAAGATTCGAAGACTAATTGCTGAGATGATCAAAATTGACGAGTTGTCTTTTAGATTCGTTGAGAGTGAGGGATTTAGGAGGTTTGTGGAAGGGACTTTGATGTTAGTAGAACCAAGATTTGTTATTCCTTCTCGAACTACAATTGCTAGAGATATTTTAGGAATATATACCAACTTGGGAGAACAGTTGAGAGATATCTTTATGAATGAAGGATATAGAGTCTCACTTACGACTGATACTTGAACATCGATTCAGAATATTAATTATATGGTTTTGACTGCACACTTTGTTGATAGAAATTGGAAGTTTCATAAGAGAATAATTAAATTTCTCTCAGATTGAAAATCATAAAGGGGAAACAATAGGAAAAGAGGTGGAAAGATGTTTAAAATATCGGGGTATTGATATGGTTTTGACATTAACCTTTCATAATGCTTCATCAAATGATACAGCTATTGCTTATCTAAAGAAACATTTCAAACATGCATTTGTGTTGGATGGTGATTTTGTGCATGTTAGGTGTTGTGCACATATATCTTGCAAGAGTATGTTGTGCCTTGATGTTCAAACTAGATGGAATTCTACATACTTAATGTTTGATGCAGCTGAAAAGTTTGAAAAGGCATTTGAGAGGTTAGAAGACTACGATACGATCTACATGAATGAAGAGTGTAAACCAACT
>JBBPDI010000005.1:19038472-19066991 GCA_037974545.1 Cucumis variabilis | reverse complement strand
ACGTCAAGACCTTCTCTAAAGAGGGGTTTTAAGGCAACTTGAACACATCCAATATGGAGGTATTTGTACTTGTTTCTGGCTTCAAGAAGGGATTCTTCAGGAAGTAGTTTGATTGCAGTGAATTCGTCTTTCATTGCAATGTTTTCTTCTGTGATGACAATAACATCTTGTTGAGAAAAATTGAAGGTACTTATTTTGTATTCCTGATTTGCATCTATTCTGGGAATAGACCAATTTTTGAGTCTGTTTTCAACCTGAGCCAGATGGGCTTCGGCGTAGTTTTGATTGGCAATAGCTCTTGAAATTTCATCTTAATGTCAGTATCATTAGTTTAAGAAAATTTTTATCATCTATACATATCGTTATAATAGATTGATTCCTCTTAAATAATGCCAATTTATTATTATGTTAAATGAATCGTTTGTGAAATAATTGTTACATGTATAATTACTGGGATGATACAATGTTAATATGAAGTTGTTATTATATCAAATGCAAAATTTTAGTGAAAGATACAATTTTAAGTTCAAATTTTGGAGATCTTTCAACTAAACTTTTAAAATCAAATAATGAAATAAATATTTATTACTGTATATATAATCTGAAAATAATGAAGGGAATATGAAAAATTGTCTATTTGTATGATATAATAAAATGTTACTAAGAATTAACCAAACCTTAGGAAATGTACAATGAATAAATTATATTATCAATAATTATATGAAAATTTATGTATTTGTATGATATAATATAATGTTACTAAGAATTAACCAAAACTTATGAAACTTACAATAAAAGAATTATATTATCAATCATTTTATGAATGACAAAAAGTGTATGAATTAAATAGCTATTATATATATATATATATATATTAATAAAAATGAATTGTTAAACATTTGATTTGAAGTCTATAAATCCAAAAATCTGGTATTAATTGAAGACATAAATATTTATTTAATATTTTTATTAAACTGAATAATATGTAAATACATTGTATTTGTGATCATTCTGGGTTATATTCCATTATTTTACTCTGCACAAATACACAGTATCCGAGAAAAAAGAGTTTTCGACTACAAAGGGGTAAAATTGACTGAAAAATTGTAAAAAAAATATCTAATTCAAGCAATTTTGCTAAAAATCAAAATATTTTTTGAATTTTCTATTTTTTAAATTTCTATCTATTATTTTGTCATTCTCACAATTATGTCTTACATCTAATTGTGAGGTGAACATAAAATACCTGGAAAACATGGTTTAATTTCTTCGTAGCAGTTTGGATCCATGAAATCTCAATTCTCTTATTCCTTCCCAAAACCAACAAACATAACATACGCTTCCAAACATGTTAAATTTTAAGTTTCAAACTAAAACTTCTAACCAAAGATATAGTTACCCCTTTCAGAGGATTTTTGAAACTCTTGAAGTGGCCATATATTCTAGAATAAAGAAAAGATTGCCTTCTGTAGGAGAGGTTTTTTTCCATTTCCCCATATTTTCAAATGCAAGCTTAAAAGTTTGGTAATTAGACATTTAACATTGTTTTCAAGGGACCATTTTGAAAAACGCTAAAACCAAACATTTTTTTGGATTTTTGGCAAAATGCACGTATAGACTATAATTGTTTCAATATATGTGCTCTTATTAGAACTCTCTAGATAATTAATCTGTAAGGTAATTAACATGTGTTATGCATGAGTCTGTAATTAATTTCGATGGGTTAATAACATATCCAACTGCTATCGTAACCTCTTCCTAATATTTTGGAATTTAACAATTTTGTTGAAGATTTTAAAACTTTTAGTTTTTTTTTTTTAATTTCAAAATAAAATAACCTTCGTTGAATCTTAACCCTTAATAATTTGAAAATTAAAATTAGTTTTCTTATTAGATCTTAATTTAGTTTTGAAATTTGAATTTTTAACTCATGGTCCTCCAAACAGAACAATCTAATAACTATTATTATGAACACTAAAAGTTTAAGGGTCTTGTTCAATGGCAGATGAGATGAAAACAATCGTTATTTTAACTTCCATTTGATTGAAGTGTATGTTCCTTTGAATATGTCTTTTTTCCAACTTGTTTATCCAATTCAGTTTAAACATTTTTCCTCTTTTGAATATTTAATTTTTTAAATTACATTGTATCGTAATGGTTGTAGCAATCCTTATGTTATTGCTATTATCGAAGATAAAGATGTGTTGTGGTCGTTGTCCTTTCTTTTTTATTTTTGTTTCTACTGTTGTCGACCATGTTCTATTTGTTCATCAAATCCAATACAATTTAAGGGCATGCACAAATCCAATACCTCGTTGAGCTTAGGTATTTATTTATTTTGTACGTTCAACTAGTGTTTTTCATTTGAAATATTTATGAATTTTATGTGGCAAGTACTTATGAAATTTGTTTTCTTACGAATTTTATTATATTGATCATATATATACTTGAACTTTTATTTATATATTTGCAATAATAGTTACACTATAATATTTCTGTGTGTTTACCTTTGTGTAATTTTAATTAATAACGGTTGTTTAAATGTAGATTACTTTATCAATTGTTAATGCCCTTTTTGTTTTGGTGAGAATTCACTAATTTGTTTCTCAATATTTTTATTAAATTCAAATTAACTTATTCTAAAAATATAACATTGTGTATATATATTTATAATTAATTAAGTACCATTAATTCATACAATGGAGTAAAGAAATTAAAATTAAAAAAAAATCATTACATTAATTGTGTTTAGAAAGACTTTTAAACCAAAACATGTTGATTTGATTGAATAACATTAGTTAAATTATAATTTCTATCAATATTGGTTTTACATCTGTAATTGGAAGTTCATTTGATTGAAGAAATAAAGTATCAACTGTAACATCCCAAATTTTGAGATATTTCTCTTAACTAAGTTGTCTTATTTTATTTAAATTTTAAAATTTTGAGTGTTATTTTATTATAATTGGTGTGGAAGAGAAATTAAATTGATGAAAAAGAAAAGAATTGAAAAAGAAAAAAGGAAATGGAAAAGTAATGATAATTATAATATAATAATAATCACACTATATTATTATTTATTAATTTTTTTATAAAAAAAATTATCTTCTTCGCATGTGCCTCCCTGTCCATTCTTCATCTCTTCTTCTTCTTCTGTAACCTACAGCCACCCGTCGTCCATCCATATTCTCTTTTCCTTCTCTGATCAACTCCACTGGCATCTTCCACCTTGTGAGCTCTTATTCCACTCTTCTTTTAAAATTATACTAATGGTTCTTAACTTGTGAAAATTTAAGTCGAGTATCCTTGTACTTTAAATGGTTGAATTATTTTTGACAAGTAAATTAGAACCATTTAGTTGAGATTTAAAACATGAAAATTTTCTTTGGGTGTTGAAAGATGAAAATTAAAAGGAGGCCAAAAGAATGATCTTTGGGGCAAAAATAGAGATTTGTTTTGGAATGAGGGACAACATGGTAATGTTATCTTTTCTTTTAAGTAATTAAAAAAATAATACAAAATAAACAAAGGAGAAAATTTTCTCTTCTTCTTCGTGGAAGCACCAAGCCCCCCTCTCCTTCTCGATTCTTCCGCTCTGCTGACACCATCTCTCCCTTTCTTTCACGCCCGACGATAGCTAGCAAAAGCCCGCCGTCCAGTGACGACCAGTGAGCCACCGCTCGTCGTCCCTTGTAGATTTGAAGGTGAAAGTGTGTTGAGTCTCATAACTTAGGTCGAACCGATCTTTTTGCGTTCAACCTTTTGCATTAGCCACAAACCATTCTCTAACGTCTCCTCTACAGTCGTCGTGCACAGTAGCTCGCTGGAGATTAGTTCAGCTGCCATCTGTCTCCATTCTTCATTCAGATTTAATTCTTAGAGTATGATTCCTTTGGTTTTGGGTTGTCTTTTTAGGCGTTCTTGAATACCCATTGAGTTTCAAATTGATTTTCACAATATCCATTACACATTTGATTCTAGATTCGAATTTTAGAGGAATTGGAGCCACTGTCTAGCCGTGTGGGAACTTAAAATCGAGTGTTTTGGCACAACTTGGGTAAGATTCTAAACTTTATTAACTGGGTCGTGAGTACCCATTGAGTTTCAGTCTTATTATTAAGCAAAACATTGTTTTAGATGCTGGAATTCGATAGTTGAAGGTTGTTAGAGGATGTTCCTTGAAGTTAAGATTACCTTGCTAAGTGCTTGGTAAGCCTTGGAGTAATTTAAGGGAGTTTTCTTCGAGCTCTTAAATGTCTATTGAGTTTAAGGTTTTAGATTAAATTACGTCCATTACTTGGGTCTTAAAGTTGAATGTTAGAGGTCAAGAAAGGACTTTTTCTAGCCTTGAAGGTTGTTGGGTGTTGCTTCTACATATTTGAAACATAAATGGATTTAATGGCCTTATGAAGTACTTTACACCTAGTTATAGCCTCATGATTGGTGAAGATAACTAAAAGGCTTTGGTCGTTGTTTCAGGTCACATTATTGTGGTGAAAGCGTATAACCTCGAGGGATCGAGTTATTAACTGTAAGTGGCTCGTTTCAAGTTTTCTTTATACTTATACATGTTATTTACGAAATTGCTTGGAAACTACCATTGTTTAAACTTGTCAATAACTATGTTTTCATTTATACTTAAATGATGTGTTTACTCACGATGGTTTCAAGAATATGTATATTTAGAACTACCCATGAAAACGTGTTTTATAATCATCTTTGGCTTTTAAGCATAAAATATGTGATTTGTGTATGATGGTGATTTACCCATAAGCTACGTTAATGTGTTTCCATAGCGCCACCTATGGTTGTCAGGGGATTTTAGGGCTGAAAGAGGCCATGATCGGAGATCCGATGACCTAAGCTAGGTGAGGATGTGGAGAGAGAAGTGTGATATGTCTTCGGGCCTAGTTTGACCCATGATGGATGGCTTTATGTGCACAAAGGAGTGAAGATGGAGGTGGATACCGTGGTAGGTGCTAAGTATGCGTGAGCTTCGTTTGGCTAAGTATTTCCTTGTTAATATGGATCACGTGTGAGCTATTTTGGACCGTGGATTTAGTATACTATCATGGACAGAGGTGGAGGTTACTATTATGGCAGGTACTAAATATATGGAGCTAATTGTGGCCACATGATTCTTTGATCATGTGCGAGTTACTCTTGGCCGTGTATTTAGACATCTTTCCATGATCAAATTGGCGACAAGTTTGTTGGTTGATTGAGAATTATGTGATGATAATGTTTTTATTGAACATTTTATTATCGATGCATAATTACACCTATTGTTGAGCATATTTTACGAGTTTTCATATCTAATTACTTGTCACTCACTGAGCTTTCAGCTTATGTTTTCACTATTTTCTCCCCCTCCCTAGGTAGCGACCCAGGACCAAACGTTGTTTGAGCCTCCGTTGTTCTTGTAGAACTTCATTTTTTTTTTGTATGTATATAGTTTAAATTTTTGTAAGGCATCAGAGTGGCTAGTTTTATCTAAATGGATGCTATGAAGTTGTGCTTTGGAAGACTCATTTGTTTGAAATCTTTTGTATGTAATACCTAATTTGTACCTTAAGTCTTCTTGAAGTTTTGAAACCATCTGAATGTGTGTGGTGAGACACACTAGTAGTATGTAGTATCTGAAGTCTGTTTATAATTATATAGAAGTGGAATCTTCTATTTCAGGTGTGGTTACCCCATATTTTAGGGGAGGTGTTGTCGAAATTTCTATAGTTTTTTATTTAAAAATATCCTTTATAAATATTACGTTTGACAAGAATGTTTTAAGGAGTAGTTTCATACTACAATCTAGTTTAGAGGGAAAGTCTAAATAGAGTGACAATTTTGGTATCAGAGCATGGTTTTGGGAGACCTATGGGTTATGAGCGAGAGTTTTGGAGGATTCTAAGGTCAAGCATGTGAGAAATCACATGTTTTGTAATGCTTTAATAAGTTATATGGGTTCAATTTACTAAATAAGTGTGTTATATCTTCGCGTTATAGGAGTCATGCCACGGGGTAGACCTCGAAAATGCCCTATCGCAGAAGTTAGTAACACTACTAGAGGAACAACTATGGGAATGAAGAGTTTGATGCCGAATCTAGTCGTCGCCATGTTGAAGGGAATTTAGAAGAGACATTGCTAGATAGACTTGCTCAAAGATTGGCTTCGGAGATTAGATCGACACAATCAAACTCTGAAAAGAAATATGGAATAGAACAATTGAAGGCTTTAGGTGCGACCACATCTATCAGGACAACGAATCCTGTGGATGGTGAAACGTGATTTACCTTGATTGAAAAGTGCTTTAGAGTGATGAGATGTCCGAAGGATAGGAAAGTGGAACTCACTGTTTTTCTGCTCCAAAATGGAGCTGAAGATTGGTGGCACATGACAAAAGGTTCTCATGTTGTTCAATCTGAGGGGGTAGTATCGGGGTTTGGCAAGAGTAATGTATGTTATAACAACGGTTAACCAGACCATTATCGTAAAGACTTTCCACTTTTAATACCTGAGGGCAATACCATTCAGAAAATTACTTCTCTAACAATAAGTCAACAACCAAAAACCATAAGCACTAGACTGATATGTGCATCCTTCGGGGACAGTAAACTGATTATGTGCATCCTACGAGATCACAAGACTATTATGATACAGAGTACCTCCCAATAGGACATTAACAATTTTTACCCCTAACAGTACCAGTAGTGAGTCTCTTACTGAGTATATTTATACTCACCCTTTTATTTTTAACTTTTTTAAGCAAAGATAATATGAGAGGTAGATCGACAAGGGACAAGAACACGTGATTGCCATAAAGGAACCTTCTTTCAAAATTGCTTGTGCTTAATGTTTTTATTGTTTTTTTTTCCAGTTTGATGATTAAAATGAGTTTGATATTTAGAATGGCTATTTGTTTGTTAACATTTTTTCAAGTAATACATTTAAACTTTTTTTGGATTAAAATAGGGCCTGAATAAAGTTTCTTTGATTTTCTTTATTGTTTTAAATAAAGTTTACTATGTCTTGTGTCAAAAATTTGTTTTTATGCTAAAGTAATGCCTTCAGCTGAGATAGAAAAGTTGAGTCGTTACATTTGATATCAGAGCCTTAGTTTTAGGTTCTATAGATTGACTTATGATGTCAGTCCATGTTTTTGTGTCCATATGGCTAAAACAATCCCTTGTCACTCGTCAGGTACACTTTCATGATTTATATGTATGATTTTCCGAGCATAACCTTGCCTAAGTTAAACTAGAATGCATGGATTGTTATTCTGTTTAAGACTAAATGGATTGTTAGTGGATATTAGGAAAATGTCACCAAGGAGAGGTGCATGTAGGAATGGTCTCAGAGGTGAGGTAGAGGAGCAGGGAGTAACCAACCTACTGAGGGCCAAGCTGAACAGAATGTTCCTGCTGCACCTGTTACTCATAAAAATCCACTACTCTGTCTACTCACCTAGAGCAGAAAATTACAGAGCTTATTGTTGCTGTTATAGCTCGAAACCAACCTGCACCAGCAGTCTCATCTGCTCAAGAACATGTTGTATAGCAGCAACAGAATGCACCAGATCAGTTCTCGGCTAAAGCTAAACATTTGAAGGATTTTAAGAAGTACTACCCTCAAACTTTCAATGGATCACTAGAGGATCCTGCCAAGGCAGAATTGTAGTTGTCCTCTGTGGAAACCATCTTCAATTATATAAGGTGCCCAGAAGAATAGAAGATTCAGTGTGTTGTCTTTCTGCTTAGAGATAGAGGTGTCATTTGGTGGCGATCCACAATGCGAATGTTATGTTGTAATTTGAATCAGATCACTTGAAACCAGTTCAGAGAGTGCTTTTACACTAAGTTCTTCTCTACCAATCTTAGAGATGCTAAATACCAAGAGTTCTTGGATTTGAAGCAAGGATAAATGACAGTAGAGGAGTATGATCATGAGTTTGATATGTTATTGCATTTCGCCCTAGAGTTAGTTGATAAAGAGCAGGCCAGAGTACAGAGATTTGTTATGGATTTGAAGGATGAGATTAGAGGTTTTGTATGAGCATTTGAGCCATCTACTCAGGTTGAAGCACTACGCCTAGCAGTGGACATGAGTATTTAGAAAGATGAGATTCGTCAAAGACGTTTGATAAGGGATCATCATCTCAACAGAAGAGGAAAGCATATCAAAAGTATGTTGAACTGCCTCAAAGGAACTTGAGATCAGGCAAAGACTTTTACCTTTTATAGCAGAACCCCATTGGGGTAAGTGTAGCTACCAGAGAGAAACCGTTGTGCAACACTTGTAGAAAGCACCACATGGGTCGCTGTGTATTTGGGACTAGGACTTGCTTCAGGTGTAAGCAAGATGGACATACAACTGATCATTTTCCTTTGCGACCTACTGATGCTAGGCAGAGCAATCAAGGGGCAAGAGCACCACAGCAGGGCAAAGTCTTTGCCACCACCAAATTTGAGGTTGAGAGGGCTGACACAGTCGTGATAGGTACGTTACCAGTGTTAGGGCATTATGCCTTAGCCTTGTTTGACTCTGGTTCTTCTCGCTCTTTTATATCATCGATATTTGTAACATATGCATGTTTAGAAGTGGAGCCCCCAGGTTACATTTTATTAGTGTCTACACCATCTGGAGAAATTATGTTGTTAAAAGAAAAGATTAAAGCATATCAAATATAGATAGCAAGTCGTGAGTTGGATGTAACTTTACTAGTAGTGGATATACGTGATTTTGATGTAATTTAAGGCATGGATTGGCTAGTTGCTAATCATGCTAGTATAGATTATTCCGCAAGGAAGTAGTGTTCAATCCTCCTATAGAGTCTAGTTTTAAATTTAAAGGGGTAATGACTGTGGTATTGCCTAAAGTAATCTCAACTATGAAAGCCAGTAAACTACTCAACTATGGTACTTGGAGTATCTTGGCTAGTGTGGTGGATACTAGAGAAGTTGAGATTTCCTTGACATCAGAACCTATGGTAAGAGAATACCTTGATGTTTTTCCAGAAGAGCTTTCAGGACTCCGGCCTCATAGGGAGATTGATTTTGCTATTGAGTTGGAGCCAGACACATCCTATTTTGAGGCCTCGTATGGAATGGCTCTAGATGAATTGAAGGAGTTGAAGGTCTAATTGCAGGAATTGTTGGACAAGAGTTTCATTCGACCTAGTGTGTCGTCTGAGGGAGCCCCAATACTGTTTGTAAAGAAGAAAGATGGATCGATGCGTCTTTGCATTAACAACAGAGAGCTTAATAAGGTGACAATCAAGAACAAGTATCTGCTGCCTAGGATCGATGATTTGTTTGATTAGTTGCAGGGAGCCATTATGTTCTCTAAGATTGATTTACGCTCAGGCTATCACCGGTTGAGGATTAGAGACAGTGATATTGCTAAGACCGCCTTTCGTTCAAGATATGGACATTATACATTCATTGTAATGTCTTTTGGTTTGACAAACGCTACTACTGTATTCATGGATTTGATGAACATGGTGTTTATGAATTTTTCAGACACTTTTGTAATAGTTTTATTGATGATATCTTGGTTTACTCCAAGACAAAGGTTGAGCATAAGGAGCATTTGCATAGGGTTTTGAAGACTCTTCGAGCCAATAAACTTTATACTAAGTTTTCAAAGTGTGAATTATGGCTGAAGCAGGTGACTTTTCTTGGTCATGTAGTATCTAGTAAGGAAGTTTCTATGGACCTAGGAAAGATTGAAGTTGTTACTAGTTGGCCTCGACCTTCCATAGTTAGTGAGGTTCGTAGCTTTTTAGGTTTAGCAGGTTATTACTGGAGGTTTGTGGAGGATTTTTCTCGTATAGCTACTCCTTTGACTCAGTTGACTAGGAAAGGGACACCTTTTGTTTGGAGCCTAGCATGTGAGAGCACTTTTCAGGATCTTAAGTAGAAGCTTGTTACTGCACCGATCCTTACAGTGTCAGATGGATCTGGAAGTTTTGTGATTTACAGCGATGCCTCTAAGAAAGATTGAGTTGTGTCTTAATGCAACAAGGTAAGATGGTTGATTATGCCTCTCATCAGTTGAAGAGTCATGGACAGAACTACCCTACACATGATTTAGAGTTGGCAGAAGTGATTTTTGCACTTAAGATTTGGAGGCACTATTTGTATGGTGAGAAGATACAAATCTTTACTGACCATAAGAGCATGAAATACTTCTTCACCCAGAAGAAGTTAAATATGAGACATCGAAGGTGGCTCGAGTTTGTAAAGGATTATGACTATGCGATATTGTATCATCCATGTAAGGCGAATATGGTAGTTGATGCTCTTAGTAGAAAAGTATCACTTTCAGCAGTACTTATTACCAGACAGGCCCCATTAAACTGAGACTTTGAGAGTGCTGAGATTGCAGTATTAGTAGAGGCAGTTACCTCACAGTTAACTAAGTTAACAGTACAACCGACTTTGAGGCAAAAAATTATTGTTGCTCAACGTAATGATTCTTATTTGGTTGAGAAGCGTCACCTTGTAGAAACAAGCAAGCTGATGAGTTCTCCATATCCTTTGATGGTGGACTTTTGTTTGAAAGGCGTTTGTGTGTGCTAGAAGACACTGCGATTAAGATTGATCTATTGAATGAAGCTTATAGTTTCCCATTTTCCATGCATACCGGTAGCACAAAAATGTATCAAGAGCTGAAATGAGTATGTTGGTGCCATAATATGAAGAGAGAAGTGGCAAATTTTATTAGTAAGTACTTGGTGTGTCAGTAGGTTAAAGCACCGAGACAAAAACTAGCAGGTTTGTTGCAATCTTTGAGTGTGCCAAAGTAAAAGTGAGAGAATGTGTCTATGGATTTTATTACAGGACTACCTAGAACCCTGAAGGATTACACTATGATTTAGGTTGTGGTCAATAGGTCTACGAAATTGACCCATTTCATTTCTAAAAAATTCACTTATACTACTAGTAAGTGGGCACAGTTATATTTGACTGAGATTGTAAGACTGCATGAATTTCCCGTATCGATTGTTTCTGACACAAATGCACGTTTTACTTCTAAGTTTTGGAAAGGAATTCACACTGTCATGGGCACGAGACTAAATTTCAGTACAACTTTTCACCCACAAACTGATGGTCAAATTGAATGTTTGAACCAAATTTAGAGGACATGCTACGAGCTTGTGCATTAGAGTTTCCAAGTAGTTGGGACTCTCACTTGCATTTGATGGAGTTTGCTTATAATAACAGTTTTCAAGCTACTATTGGCATAGAACCGTTTGAGGCCTTGTATGATGAATATTGTGGTCCTGAAATAGTTATGTTTATTAATGAGGCTATACAGAAGATTAGAGTGCGTTTGCAAACGACACAAAGTAGACATAAAAGTTATTTTTGATGTGAGACGGAAGGATCTTGAGTTTGATGTGGTAGATAAAGTGTTCTTGAAAGTAGCATCTATGAAGGATGTTTTACAATTCAAAAAGAAGGGGAAGTTGAGTCTTCGTTTTGTTAGACCGTTTGACATTCTCAAGAAAATTGGTGTTGTGGCGTATCGTTTGGTATTGCCACCATCCCTCTCTGTTGTTCATAATATTTTCTATGTTTCGATGTTGAGGAAGTACGTGGTAGATCCGTCTCATGTAATGGACTACAAACCATTGAAAATTCATGAAAATTTGAGCTATGTAGAGCAACCAGTTGAGATTTTGGCTATAGAGATAAAGATGCTTCATAACAGAGGAATTGCATTAGTAAAAATTTTGTTGCGAAATCACCACATGGAAGAGGCGACATGGGAGAGAGAATATGATATGAGAGCTCGCTAGAGTTGTTCAAAGGTTAGAACTTTCGAGGACGAAAGTTACTTAAGGAGGGAAGAATGTAACACCCTAAGTTTTGAGGTATTTCTCTAAAATAAGTTGTCTCATTTTATTTAGATTTTAAAATTTTAGGTGTTATTTTGTTATAATTGATGGGGAAGAGAAATTAAATTGATGAAAAAGAAAAGAAATGAAAAAGGAAAAAGGAAATGGAAAAGTAATGATAATTATAATATAATAATAGTTATAATATATTATTATTATTATTTTTAAAAAAATTACTTTCTTCGTGTGCGCCTCCCTCTCCATTCTTCATCTCTTCTTCTTCTTCTTCTTTAACCTACAACTGCTGGTCGTCCATCCATATTCTCTTTTCCTTCTCCGATCAACTCCACTGGCGTCTTCCACCTGCACCCGATGTCAACTGGTCATGCCTTCACCGCCGACCACCTTTACTTTTTGTTGAAGCTAAAACCCAGTTGAAACGTTTGGCTTCGTCTGCATCTGCTCTCTGTTTGCAAAGCGTAGCTGCCGATCGCTATTGATCTCCACCATCTATTTTGAGCCTCTCATTGTTCTATCATTGTTACAACCTCTGTGCCGTGCCGTCTAGATCTGAATCGGGCGGTTCATTACTGCTCTGGTCTGTCTCCGTTTGTGAACCACAGTCGCACACGTCCCTTCGTCTTCCAATCGTGTGTGTAACTCTACGCTTACCTCTCCAAGTAAGCCGAGTCACACCCAAATCTACTTTGCACATTGTCTTTCAGTTTTGTTCGCATGTCGCCACCTTTTCTTTATTGTGATCCGTCGGGGTTTTGGTGGTAAGTTTTTACTTATGGGTTTGATGATTTTGCATTGTAGTTTCCTTGAGTTGTAACGTTGGATAGATTGGTTAATTTGTTATTCGATAATTGAAGGTGTTGGAAGCAACACTCGAGCTCTTGGGTTTCACAACAAATTTTAGATTTTAGTTAGAGTTCGATTCTCCACTCTTTGGGTAAGTTGTGGAATTTACTTTTGGAGTGAATTGAATGGATGAAAGTTTTGTGAAAGCGTTTGAATTTCTGTTTAATTGTGTTTAGGTTTCTTCATTGGACTTTAGTTGATAAAGGAGCTTAACTAAAGTTATGGTAAGAGATTTTCTATTAATGATCCATATATAAAAGTTGCAAAGTATTGACTGGATTGAGAATGCTGAACTGACTGAATTGAGGATGGTTGACTGTTATATTAATGTATAAATAGTTACTGTTGACTTGAATTGACTAAATTGAGGTAGTTGTTGTTTATTTTGATGAATCTTTATACTAATGATTGATTATGTACTAGTATGGGTGAATTGATTGTTTATGTGTTGGTCTGAAATGATGATATAATGATGGTAGATTGGACTGTATTTTAAGTTGACTATTTAAAATGTTAGAATGGATTGAGGGAAAAATGTTAGCTTTATCTAAGGGATAGTGTGCCTTGTAGGTGTCCTACGGGATCACCACCTGTCGTGCATCCTTCGGGAGCACTAGACTAATAGGTGCATTCTTTGGGAGCACTAGACTGATATATGCATCCTTCGAGGGCATTAGACTGATTATGTGCATTCTACGAGATTATGAAACTATTATGATGCAGGGTACTTTCCAATAGGAACTTTAAAATTTTGACCCCTCACGGAACCAATAGTGGATCTCTTACTGGGTATATTTATACTCATCCTTTTATGTTTAACTTTTTTAGGAAAAAGTAATACAAGAAGTAGACCAACGAGGGACAAGAAGGACACATGATTTCCATAGAGGAACCTTCTTTCAAAATAGGGCTCGAATAAAGTTTCTTTGATTTTCTTTATTGTTTCAAATAAAGTTTACTATGTCTTGTGTCAAAAATTTGTTTTTATGCTAAAGTAATGACTTCATTTGAGATGAGACAGTGATTTATAGATATGGAGATTTTCATAGTGTGCCTTTGTTGAGACCATGAGGAGGTGTTAACTATATCATTGTTAGTTTTGCGTCAGGTGTGGCTCAAACCGTTTATACCACCAACTCGTAATCTATAAGACTCTGGCTTTTCATACGATCTTGAAGACTATCAAGGGAAAAAACGTCGAGCAGTATGTTCATGGAAGTCTGTGAAGAAGATAAAAGACACAGGACACTATGAAGGAGTTACCTGGATACGAGGTATGGCAGGCAAACAAAAGGAGGGAGATAGTTGAAATGGTAGGAGAGACAAGCTTTGAACAACCAAACCAGTGGGTTGAGAAGAGCATTAAATTGGAAGCACACAATCATTCTCTACGTCAAACTGTTCATAGCCTACATGTGAAGATGATCGAGCACTCTGAAGAGTATAAGATACTAAAAAATTATGTTGATTCCTTACACTATCAACTTACTGTATTTCAAATGAAGACAAATTACATGCAAATGAAGGTTAATTATGATTTGCAAAGGAGAGATTTCCAATTGTTAGGTGAATGTGTAGATCAAACAATTGGATTTCTCAAAATAGTGTCTAAAAGAGAAAATGGTTTTGCAGAATAGACAGCTGATTTAAGGATTAATTTTTTTCTCAATACAACCTCATGCAGATGATCTGGATAGCTTCTTAAAGATGATATGCAGAGAACTTGGGCCTTTTGGTTGTTTTCATTACTTGTTTATTTTGCTATTAATGAGAATGAGAGTGTTGTTCATTACATTTTGTTTTTTTTTTTGTTTTAGTTTGATTTTGTATTCTGTCAAGTTTATCTTTGGTGTGGATTGATTGTATTTGAATTTATTATTTAATAATTTTTTTCTCTCTCTCTCTTTCTACCTTACTCTTTGGTCTTCAAAGTTTTCAAAATCATCAAAGGAAAACATAGCTTGCCCTACTCCAATTCGCCATCCTTACAATACGAGGTATAAAAGTCGAATCATGGAAGAACATGATAAAATTATGGATAAAATGAGACAGGATATTAATGATCTTGGGAAACAAGTTTCAAAAATACTAGAATTTCTTTCAACAGGAAAAGAGAAAGTCGTCATAGAAACAACACAAACAAGCAATCCATTTCAAGACACCGATGATCCCATTTATCCTCCAGGATTTACGCATGCCACATGAATGTTCCGCGGTCTCAAACCACTCAACATTATGACATGAGAAGCTCATGCTAAAATTTAAGAACAATTAGAAGCTCATGCTAAAATTTAAGACATGAGACAAAATGAGAACACTCCGACTAAGCAAAAACTAGATGTTTTGGAAGAAAGATTGCAAGCAATTGAAAGGACTGATGTTTATAGAAATATAAATGCAACACAGTTGTGATTAGTGCCACACTTGATCATTCCAGTAAAATTTAATGTTCCAGATTTTGACATATATGATGGATCATCGTGTCTAAGGGGTCATCTTATAATGTATTAAGAAAGATAACGCATATTGGTAATGATAAATTTTTGATCCATTACTTTCAGGATAATTTGGTTGGTCCAGTTACTTAATGGTATATTTAATTAGATAATGCACACATTCATGTTTGGAAGGACTTAGCTGATGCATTTCTAAAGCAATACAAACATAATATTGATATGACTCGACATCATGTAGACCTGCAACTGATGGAGAAGAAGAGTTCAGAAAACTTTAAGGAATATGCTCAACGATGGAGAGATATGGCTGCAGAGGTTTAGCCACCGTTAATAGACAAAGAAATGACATCTATGTTTATGAATACTTTACGAGCTCTGTTCTATGATCGAATGATTTCTAATGCTATCACCAATTTTTTTGACATTATTGTTATTGGTGAAAGAATTGAATATGGGATCAAGTACGGGAGGTTAGAAGAGGCTTTAACTTACTATGAGGGATTAAAGAAAGGAACAACATCTAAGAAGAAGGAATGTGAAATTCACGCGATTGGTTTTCCTAATTCAGGGAACCACAAATTGATTTATGACCAAAGAAAACATGACCAAAATTTTCTTTCATATATAAGCAATGTTTCTTATATTCCTTAACTCAAACTTTTCTTGACCATTTGTACAATGTCAGAGTAGCAAGACCAACTCAGATATATGACGATTTGATTCAATTTCCATGACTTATACAGAGCTTTTACCCTAACTAATTCAAAATTGACAGTTAGCTCCTATCCCAATAAATCATATACAACCTCCTTATCCAAAATGGTATGATTCAAATGCTCGATGTGATTATCATGCTAGAGGAGCGGGACACTCAACTGAAAATTGTTTAGCCTTAAAAATGAAGGTGCAATCTTTAATTAATGTTGAATGGTTAAGCTTAAAAAAAGTTAGTGAGATGTCGGATGTCATCATGAAAATTCAAAAGTGAACGTTGTAGATTGCCTTGTTGAAAAGTGTAAAAATGAAGTTCATGAGATAGTGATCCCTATGGAAACATTTTTTTAAAGTGTTTTTTAAGCATAATATGTTAGTTCGGAATATTTGGACTCCAACATAAGATACGAAGGATACGATGAAAGCAGACATTGTATATTCCATCAAGGAGTTGCAGGTCATGTTATCCAACAATGTTGTAAATTTAGATCTGAAGTACAATAACTTATGGATTCAAAGATACTCACGGTATACAGAGGACAAGAAAAAGATGAGATGAAAGACAATAAAATATGTGCACTAATGAATGTAGTTGCAAAAGAGAAAATTTCATTTTTTCCAAGGTCTTTGGCAGTTTTTTATCAAGAAAGTTGTAATGAGACAACTTTCTGCAATCCTAGAAAACTCACAATCCAAGTTTCGAGTCCTTTCAAATTTAAGGATTTGAAAGCAGTGGCATAACGGTATGATTGTCAAGTCATTATAGGTCCTTTGGTTGATAATATTATAGGAATTAGAGGGATAACTCAAAGTGGAAGATGTTATAAACCAGATAATTTAACAGCTCCTTCAGCTAGTTTGTTACTAGGGTAAGGGAAGAAAAATGAGAAAAGAAAAGTGAATGAACATGGCAAGGAGCAGGATGTAGAGATGCCTATCATAGTAAAAGATGTATAATACAAGAAGCCTATTACAGATGAGGAAGCAAACGAATTCTTGAAAATAGTAAAACAAAGTGGGTATAAGATCATAGAGCAAATGCATCATACTCCAGCTTGAAATTCTTTATTATCTTTGTTTTTGAATTTAGAGCCTCATCGAAAAGTGCTATTAGATATTTAGAACAAGGCACATATTCAGCATGACATTTAACTGGAAAAGTTTGGTGAAATTATTGGAAATGTTACGTCTTCAAATTCCATAGTCTTCATGGATGATGAAATTTCTCCTAAAGGTTTAGGCCATATAAAAGCATTGCATATTCAAGTGAACTGCAAAGACTATGTCATAGAAAGAGTTAAAGTGATGGAAGAGGAAAATTTCCTGACAACAAAACCGGTATCAGCCCTATATGTTAAGGCAGTAGAGGAAGCATTAAAGTGTTCTTTTTGCTCTATTGAAATTGTTCATACAACTATCATAGAAGCAACAGCAGATGAAGTAATAAAGTCACAAAGGTCTAAAGTGGAAGTATGATCACTAGGATGATGAGAGGTGGAGGATATTCGTTGAATCAAAGCTTAGAAGCACTTCTAAATACACCGAGCAATGATGGGAGGTTTGGTTTGGGCTATATGCCATCTGTATAAGATACTATTAGGCTTCAAGAAGAAAAGAAGAAAAAATGTTTGACTAAGCAAGAGATGAGGGAGTTTAATCCAAGTCTAAAATTTATACCAGCTTTATATGATGCTTTCAAGAGTGCTGGTATAAGTTACTCATCACATGACTCTGATTCAAAGGATTTTTTGTTAACAAAGATGGAGAGTTTATTAATTGCAGCAGAGGCACAAGAAGCATCATTTGAAGGTGAAACAGTTTATGCATGTCCACCTGATTTCGAGCTTAACAATTGGGATGTTGTAGATCTACCAACATTTTCAGAAGAATTTCAAGAGTAATGATTAAGCTTTTTTTTGTCAAATTTCTTTAATTTTTGAGTTGTTCTATCCAAGGCCACAATATTTTGTTTGTTTTACAATATGAATGTACTTTTTCTTTTGTTATTTAATGAAATCTTCGCATTTTCCTTTTATTTTTTCTAATTTATTTTCTCTCTGCTTTCTTTCTTGCGTTTTGCAAATTAAACACAAAAATCCAAACCTTTCCATAGACAATATTCATAAGAACGAAGATGTTAGTTATTCCAATTCTACCCTTGATACCTTAATATACACTATGGAATCTAACAAAGAAAGTGATGATGAAGATGTAGAGAGAATATCATCAGAACCATTAAGAATGGTAGAAGGAGAAGATAAGGTCCTAGGTCCTCACCAAGAGCTAGTTGAAGTAATCAATTTGGGTTCTTAAGAGGAATCAAGAGGTAAAAATTGGTACATCAATGGCCAGTGAAACTCGTAAAAAAATGATCAATTTGTTACGTGAGTACTCAGATATTTTTGCTTAGAGTTATTAGGATATGTTGGGATTAAATACGGATATTGTAGTTCATCATGTTGCTTTGAAGCTAGAATGTAACTCAGTAAGACAAAAGCTACATAAAATAAAGCATGATGTATTGATTAAAATAAAAGGGGAAGTATAAAAACAAATTGAAGCAGGGTTTCACAAAATCTCTAAATATCCTGAATCGATGAAAAATATTGTTTCAGTATCCAAAAAAGACGAAAAAGTGAAAATGTGTGTGGATTATAGAGATTTAAATCGAGCCAGTCCAAAAGACAACTTCCCTTTACCTCATATCGACATGTTGATGGATAACACTATAGGATACTCAACTTTCTCTTTCATGGATGATTTTTTAGGATATAATCAAATCAAAATGGCTGAAGAAGATAGAGAAAAAACGATATTTATTACCGTGTGGGAAACATTCGGCTATAAAGTAGAGCCTTTTGGTTTGAAAAATGCTGGAACAATATTCATTGTTGTGCTTTGGTATGGACCGTTCATTGTTTGAGGCAATATATGTTATGTCATACGACATGATTTATTTAAAAAATGGATCCAATAAAATACCTTTTTTAGAAACCGTCATTATCTGAGAGGATTACAAAGTGGCAAATTTTATTGTCAGAGTATGATATTGTTTATGTTACTAAAAAATAATAAAAGAAATTGCACTTGCTGATCATTTAGCTACCCAACCAATAGCAGATTACGAGCTTATGAGGGTTAATTTCACGGATGAAAACATATTTCAAGTTAAAAAGGATGCTACAGATCATGAGACATGGATTATGCTTTTTGATGGTGCCTCAAATGAGTTGGGACATAGGATTGAAGTTGTATTAATATCCACAGAAGGAAAAGATATTTTCCGTAACGACCAAGTTATGTTTCGAATGCACATTAATATCGCTGAATATGAAGCCTGTATTATAGAACTTCAAGCAGCATGCAACATGAGTATTAAAAAATTGAAAGTTTTGGGTGACTCAATGCTAGTAATACATCAAGTCAAGGAAGAATGGAAAATAAGAGATGCTAAATTGGTGCCTTACAGCCAATACGTTGTAAAATTATCTTAAAATTTAAAAAAAAATTCATTTAACCATGTTCACAGGGAAGACAATCGAATAGCAGATGCATTAGCTACATTGGCAGTGATGTTTGATATTAATCTTGAGTGTTAACTTTACCCAATCCAAATTACAAAGTGAGATGTGTTGGCATATTGCATGGATATTGAAAATAATAATAAGTCATGATATTTTGACATCAAGCAATACACAAAGTGTAAAGAATATCCATATGGAACTTTAGAGAATGACAAGCGTACAATAGAAAGGTTCGCCATGAACTTTTTCTTAAGTGGTGAAGTTCTTTATAAAAGAAACCATGATATGGCGCTCCTTCGATGTGTTAATGTGGAAGAAGTAAAACAAATTATGACAAAAATTCATGAAGGAATATGTGGAACACATGCTAATGAACATGGGATGGCTAGACAAATACTTAGATCTGGTTATTATTGGACAATGATGAAATCAGGTTGCATAAAATATGCAAGAAAATGTAAAAAGTGTCAAACTTATATGGATAAGATCCACACACAGCATCTCCATTACATGTCTTGTCAGTACCTTGGTCGTTTTTTTTGTGTGGTATGAATGTTATTGGACCCATTGATCCTAAAGTCTCAAATGATCATCGTTTTATTCTTGTGGCCATTGATTACTTCACTAAATGGATAGAGGCGGCATCTTAGTACAACGTTACCAGAGGAGTGGTGCTCAAGTTTATCAAAAAAGAGTTGATCTGTCGATATGGTCTCCTAAAGGGTATTATTATGGATAATGCCAAGAACCTTAATAACAAAATGATGGACGGACTTTATCAGCAATTCAAAATCAATCACTGAAATTCGACTCCATATCGCCCCAAGATGAATGGGGCAGTTCAGGCAGCCAACAAAAATATTAAAAGAATCATTGAGAATATGACAACAACATACAAAGATTGACATGAAATTTTACCGTTTGTGCTACATGGATATCGTACATAAATTCATACTTCAACAGGGGCAACACCATTTTCTTTGGTTTATGGTATGGAAGCTATCCTACCTTTAGAAGTTGAGATACCTTCATTGAGAGTTCTCATGGAAACTGAGTTAGATGAAGCTGAATGGATACGAGGTTGTGAGCAGTTGAATTTCATTGAAGAAAAACGATTAGCAACATTAAGTCATGGACAACTTTACCAAAGAAGACTAATGCGAACATAGAATAAGAAAGTGCATCCTCAAAGTTTTTTAGAAGGAGATTTGGTGTTAAAAATGATACTTCCATTTCGAAAGGATCATCGAGGAAAATGGACTCCTAATTATGAAGGTTTATTCGTGGTAAAAAAGACGTTTTTCAGAAGGAGCTTTTCTTTTAACCAATATGGATGGCATTGATTTAAAAAATCCTATGTATTCAGATTATGTTCAAAGACATGTGAGACATTTTCTTAGAAAATTTCGTACTGTTGAAAGAAGTCAGGGGTATTCTAAGAAACTTACATTTAGTTCTTAGAATATTATTTCCATATGTATAAACTTCCCCTTACCTCCTCTCTTTGTACTCTTATTCCAAAAATCGTTGTTATCTTTTCATTTCTTATTATATTTATCAAACATTTGTTTATTCGTCAATCATTTCTTTCATCATTTATAAAATGTCATCAAATTATAGTAAACATCCATTATCCATCAGTCCATTATTCTATCTATTGTTAATTAACAAAGGTTCAACATTTTGTAATTTGGATTCGTTTGTTTGATACGAAGAGTGGCGAGTTTGGTTGCTTACAAAGTTCTTGTGATAGATATGTCTTATTCTATCCTATGACCATATTGATCAATTGTTAATGGGATTAGTAAAATGGAGTAGTGAGCTATTTATTTCTTTGAAAAGCATAATTTTTTTCAAATTAAATTTCAACTCAATTTAAAAGAAGGATGAGTCCACTTTATCAAATCTAACCATAGAGCTAAGGTTGTTATTTTTTCAAATTTGGTTAAATTGAGCCCAGATCTGAAGCTGACGTTGAAGCCTGTCCATCAGGTCCTTCATTTATCAAGCCTAGTTGTAGAGCTAAGGTTGATGTCTTTTTAAATTTGGTTGAATCGAGTCCAGATCTGAAGCTGAGGTCAAAGTCTGTCCACCAGGTCCTTTATTTATCAAACCTAGTTCTAGGGCTAAGGTTGATTTCTTTTCAATTTGGTTAAATCGAGCCTAGATCTGAAGCTGGGGCTGAAGCCTGACTATCAGATCCTTTCCTTTATTTATCAAATCTAACCTTAGAGATAAGGTTGATGTTTTTTATAAATTTGGTTAAATCGAGCTCATATCTAAAGATGAGGTCGAAACCTGTCCATTAGATCCTTCATTTATCAAACCTAGTCTTAGAGCTAAGGTTGATGTTCTTTTTCAAATTTGGTTAAATAGAGTCCAGATCTGAAGCTAAGGCCGAAGCCGTCCATCAAGTCCTTCATTTATCAAACCTAGTCCTAGAGCTAAGGTTTATGCTTTTTTTTTCAAATTTTGTTAAATTGAGCCCAAATCTGAAGTTGAGATCAAAACCTATCTATGATATCTATTATTTATCAGACGTAGCTCTGGAGGTAAGGTTGATATCCTTCTCATTCGATAGTTTTCTTTCTCTATAAAAAATAAAAAATTGGCCCAAATACCTTATCTACTTCCTTTGTCCACCTTTAAATATTTTCAAGATGAACAAAGGGGAGCAAGCTGTAGATACCGTATTTTGTCCTTCATTTTTCATTTATTTATTTTTTTATGTTTATGTTTATTTTTATTTTTAAAATTGAAAATTGAATTTAAATTTAACTTTTTTTAAAAAAAGAAAAAAACAAAAACAAATTTTTAAAAAATAAAAGTTTTTTCTCTTCCCTATTTTTCTCAACCATTCCCCACTTTTATGTTTTTCTCGTCGTCTTGCTCTTACTCACCCACTCTCCCACTTTCTCCCACTCTATCACTTTCTCTTCGATAATCTTCACTCTTCACTCTACTGATCTAAAAATAAAACGATCAACCTTGCTATATAAAAAGAGAAATGTGTGATTTTTTCAGGAGGATGTTTAAATTTATTAGAGAAAAAAGGTACACTTTTTAATATATAAAAAAAAATCTTTTCACCTACTTGTCATTGGGAGGATTTGAGAGGATTGAGAAAAAAGTCTTTTCTCCAAATCAAGTGGTCTCAATTTTATTGGACTTAAGCCTCTTTGCTATATAAGCTTTTTTTAAGACCAATTTAATTGTTGCGGCTTGAAATTTAGTGTTTTTTTTTTAAATTCATAGTTCATGATTCACTGTGTTAATTATTTGGCATTCATCTGACATGCTGCTTTAATTGTTTGACATTATTTGACATCCTCCTTTAATTATTTGGCACCTGTGTTAGTTATCCATTTGGCTTCCTGGGTTAATTATTAACTTGAATTATTTTCATCCTGTATTAATTAATTAGCATCTTGCATCTGCATGTTGTGTTAAATATTTGACACCCATTTGGCCTTCTGTATTAATTATTTATTTGAATTATTTGTATGTGTTAATCATTCATTTGAATTATTTGAGATTAATTAATTAGCATTCGCATCATGCATTAATTAATTAGCATTCTGGCATACTGCATCAATTATTTAGCACCCATTTTGCATCCTGTGTTAATTATTCATTTGACATCTTGCTTAATTATTTGTCTTCTGCATTAATTAATTAGCACGGTGCATGGTAGCATACTGCTTTAATTATTTGACATCCATTTGACATCTTGAGTTAATTATTTGCATTCTGCATTAATTAATTAGTATCCTAACATATTGCGTCAATTATTTCGCACCCATTTGACATCATGTGTTAATTATTTAATTTGACATCCTAGCATTGTACATTAATTATTTGCATTCTACATTAATTAATTAACATTTTATGTTAATTAATTATTTTGCATCCTTCATGCTGTGTTAATTAATTATTTTGGATCATACATGCTGCGTTAGTTAATTATTTTGCATCATGCATGTTGTGTTAATTAATTATTTTGCATCTTGTCTGCCGCATTAATTAATTATTTTGTATCCTGTCTTCTTACATATTTTTATTTATTTGGCATTCTACATATTGTGCATTGTGTTTTATTTTGCATGTTGTTTTATTTTGTCTTTATTTATTTGTTTGCTTATATTATCTATGTATTTATTTTATGTACTTATTTTATTATTATTTTATCTCAAACTCTTTGTATTATTTTATCATGAATTATGTTTTATAATTTAAATTCCATGAATACATGAAATTTATCCATTTGAAATTTAATTAATAGATTGTCTTTAAAATTATAAACACATTTCATATTTTAAATGGGATCGAGTCGTGTTTTCTATGAATTTATTAATTCTTAGATACATGAAATTTCTCATTAGACACCTATGATAGAGATTAATATATCAAAATTTGGTATCTTAGTATTCTTAAGGTGAATAAATAAAAAAAATATCTTTTTTTTTAAAAAAAAACTTTATTTTTCTAATGGCTCTTATGCCACCTATAATTATCAATTTATGCTTATGTTTCTTTTTCGATGTGAATTGAGAATCATGAGACATTTAAAAAACGTAAATAAAAAATTTTGTTTTGTGAACTTTTTAATTTAGTTTAAAATATAAAATTAGGTAACTATTTTATGGGTATTATATGGTGCTAATACCTTCCCTACACACAACTAACTCCCGAACTTAAATTTTTTTAATTATTTTTTTGAGTGACCAATCACACCTTAATATAGTTGGTGATAACTTTAAACCTATTTATTTATTAAATAAATAAACGTGGACGTCAGCCGCTCCACGTCGAGATCACGTCGCAAGACTAATATTCGGAGATTTAACAATTTGGTTGAAAATCTTAACAACTTTATTATATTCGTTTTCTTATTTTAAAATAACAATATTATTAATTTTTATTAGTTGAATCTCAACCCTTAGTTTAGAAATTAAAATTAGTTTTCGTATTAGATCTTAATTTATTTCTTAAATTTGAATTTTTAAATCATAGATCTTCATTGGTTTGTTTTTCCTCTATCATCTTTAATCTCTAGTTCCTCGTTATTATGATCCTGCGTTGGAATTAATTTACTTTTTTTAAAAGTGAATACATCTATTGTACTACTTTAAAGTTTTGATTGTATTTCATATTTTTTAGTCACTTTTCTAGTCCTTCTGTAGCTTTCAATTGATCACTGCATCTTGCATTCGCCATGGTCTTCTTTTCTTTCGTCTATTTTAATTATATGAAAAAATTGTTTTAAAAGAATTTACTATTTTGTTTTTTTACCAACAAAATAGGCTAAAATGTTGTGTTTATTAGATAAAATCTATTCAAATTCCATCTACATTTTATAAATTAAATAATATAAATGATTTTGAAAAAAAATCAGCCAAAATCTCTCCTAAGAGAACAAAGAAGATGCAACTTTTGTATCTTTGTTCTTCAAGGTTTTTGTTCTTTAACCTCAAGTATTTGAGACTGCAAGTTATAGACTTGAAGATTAAAGATGGAATATGGAAAATGAAGAGGGTATTTGCGTGTTTCAAATGACATTGTAATTTGTTTCTAATTTTCTTGAAAATGTATGATGAAGTGATGAGGTTGAAGATGATATTGATACTTCAAATGTAAATGCACGATGAAGTTGAAAAATGAGGGTGGAGATAATTAGGGTTTGCTGCTTCAAGAGGTATTTTAAGGCTTCCTTGATTGAAGAAAATAGAATGTAACTTGAATCTGGACATGGAAAAAGGAGGGTATGTAAGATGGAGAATCGAAAAAGGAAGGTGGAGATGAAGGGTTTGCTTAATTTTAATTAAACATGTGTGTATGTGTAATTGTGTTTATTAAAGTTATTAAAGTGTAATTGTGATTTATTTTATAGTTAAGAAGTAGATGACGTTTGATGTATATAAGAGTATTTTGTATTTTTGCAAAATCCTATTTATTTTATTTTTTATTCGTTTTGCCAGTTTTTAAAGAAAAAACAGTTTTGCTATTTTTTTTTTCAAATGACAAGTTGTGAATTGATATTCTTTTCACTGATCCATAAATAAAAGTTTGGTCCTACACCCAACTTTGGTCCATGGCCTAAAAACTAAATAGGCATAAGCCCATCTAGGACCCTTAAAAAAGACTATATTTCATTTCGAAGATAGCTCAAATAATTTTAATCAAACATATTCGATGAAAAATTTGTGTGAAACAAAAAATATATTATTATTTTATTCTCACGTTGTATTCCCACATTACTTAATTTACAACGTGAAAGTCATTTAGATTTTTAAGCTATCCAAGTTTTGGAAGGAGAGAGAAGATAGGTACATGGCAGATGTGGATATTCTCATATCTCCATGGACTGAGGAGAGGAGAGATAATATACATATACATTTTTTCTAAAACTTTTTCTTTATTAACCGTTTAACTTTTGACTTTCCAAAACCAATTAACTTTTTTAATTAATTGTATAATCATATTTTGAATCAATTGTATAATTGTTCTTTCATTAATTGGTAAATCGTGGTCATCAATTTGTTTGTGACCGTTGGTCTTCTGACCGTTGCTTCTTCCCCACCTATATATATGCAGCCCCTTCTTCACCTAAATGAAAAAAAAAAATCTCTCGAATTGATATTCTCTCAAAAATCATTTTTTGTATCCCAAGCATTATAGTGTCCATGAGCATAGTGATTTCTAATTGGTTTCAGTGCAAAATACTATTTTCACAACTAGAGCAGAATCGTGAAACATCTTAAAGAGAGTATGATTCACGACTTAGGTCGTAAATTAACTTGTTTTCTGTTTTGTAGCTTCTATTCGAGTAAAGATCTATTTGGTATTCTGATTAGTAAACTAAACTGTTTGACGAATGGACCGAGACGTGAGGGACAAAATGAAGTGCGACAACAGAACAACATTAGACTCAAAAGACACTTCTATTTTAAATTCTGGAAGGTTTAGAACTTGAAATCTTAAAAACACTTGAACATTTTAAAACTTTCTTTTACAATGTTGTTGAGAAGATATAGAAAATATACATTTATTAGAGATTATAATCACCACAATATATTATTGAAATCAATAAAATTTAAACTCCATTTAACAAATTAATTTGTCTTTTTTTTTATTTGTTTCGAAAATTTGGTCGAATAAGAGACCCAAAATGATAACCAACATCTTATCAATTCAAATATCTAATTCATATTGACTCTTCTCTCATACTTGTCAGCAGGTTATCATTTTGGAATATTTTTTTTAAACTTCACTTATTCAAGAATCGATGATGATTTTTCTCTCTTTTTGTTTTTATTTTTAGGCCACTAAGAATGAAGAGTTAGCAACTTAGAATTGATCGTGCAATGTTTTTTGAATTGGAAAGTATATAGTTCTTCAAAAACAATATGATAAAGTTACAAACATATCAATTACCTTCAAACTTCTATGAGTAGGGAGGAAGAAAACAGAGAGGGAGACAATAGTAGGGACCCAATTTTGTCATTTACGAAAGTTTAAGTGTTCAAAATATAACCTCAAAATTCATAATTTAATCATTTAGGCGTAAAAGGGTTCAAATTTTTGCCCCTACATGACATTGAAATCGAAAGAACTGACACTACAAGAAAAACTGTCTACTATGACAGTTGTGTATATCACAAAATGAGGGAAGAAAAAAAAAACAATCACAAAATGTAAAATTTCGCGTTTTTTGCAGGAAAAGACGGAATTTTTCGGATAACACATTCCGCTACAGTTATTTGATGTCATAGAAAGGTCATAAAATAATTTTTATTTTTATTAAAAAGATAATAAATAAAGATTAGAAATTTGGTAAATATTTCCTCAAATAGTAAACCCTTACTATTTTCCCCAATTCTCGGGCGAAGTATCTATCTCCAATTTGACCGTGTTCCGACCCTGTCACCATCCGCCCCTACTCGTGGCCGTTGGTTCACTCCGACGTGGTCATCTATTCGCTCCGGCGTGCCCATCTGTTCACTCCAGTGCTACCATTAACGAACGACGAAACCTTTGCAATCCCTCTGCAATCTCTGAACCTTTTCAATTCGTTCCCGTCGTCTTCGGTGCTGCCATTCGTGCCCATCGTCACCTCCTCTTAAGCTTCTATTCTTTCTCTCTTTGTCTCTCTCTCTGTGATGGTTTGCTTCTGCGATGATACTGTACATTGAAATTTAATATTATTTATCGAAAGTTCCATGGATTGACTCTAATTTCCAATCTGGTTAACCCAATCCTACGTTACATTACATACTATATATTTTTTCCAAATGGAGGGGAGATTTCTCTATGCGTGTGCCTTCTTCCTCTTTCTTCTTTAGCGTCTGCAAAGAGTAAGAATGAACAAGTATTTCACTCTTCTTCTTGAAGGAAGAAGAATATTAGTGGAAGGGGCAGGACTAGGACTATGACCAGGGCTAGTTTCACTATGTTGTCCACTACTTATCTCCATATTCTAAAAAATATAAAAAACTAAGGTCAGATCACCCAATCACTCACAACAAAATCACAACAACACAACCAACAATAAATTCACAAACGCAACATAATCACAGCAAGACAATCAACAATGAAATCACAAACTCATTGATTTTTTAAGTGATTCCATAATGCTTACTATAGATGAGGCTCACGGAAACCTTTTAAGTAGGTGCAACTTGAAGCCCATGGAAACCTTTTCTCTTATGACGCCAGCGCAATATAGCTTTCTCAAGTACACCTACTGACCAAACAATCTTGCGATACTACCTTCGTACTTGGAAGCCTCTAAATGCAGCCTAAGAGGAAAGAAACAAATTGTTAGTCGAGTCATCTACTCAAACTGCTCATTTCTTAACATAACAGCTGTAGCAATCATGTCAGTTCACGATAGTTGCACAAAAATTTATGAACACTTCACAAGAGTCACCGGGCACACAGAAATCAAGCTTTACAATGATTGCACAACAAGACACTTGACAGTATGCAATATTACATGAAGACAAACTGAAAATTCGATCGCAGGAAAATATTTTCATGTTTCAACAGATACTTCAGTTCCATTAAAGTTCTTGTATGTCCAAAAACACATGAAATTAGAACCAAAACGGGTGTTTCAATT
>JBBPDI010000005.1:18964049-18975162 GCA_037974545.1 Cucumis variabilis | reverse complement strand
GAAGATGGAGTTGAAGATTGCTGACTTTGGGATTTCGAGGAGATGTGGTGAGAAGCATGAAGTGGCCAAGGATGCTAGTCGTTATTCAAAGTTGTTTAAAGGAACACCATATTATATGTCACCTGATCTATTACTTCTAAGGTGTTCAACTGTGCTCTTGATATTTGGTCATTGGGTTGCATTTTAATTCAAATGGTTTCTGAAGAACCAGTGTGGGAGGATTTCTCAAGTATCACATATCTGGTGACAAAACTTGTGTTTGACATGGAAACACAGAAAATACCTGAAGAATTATCGGAGAAAGGAAAGGATTTTATTAAAAGATTCTTTGATCAAAACCCTAAACAACGATGGACAGCTGATATGTTACTTGAACATCCCTATCTTGGAAAAGATCAAAAGGAAACTAGAACTAGAAGTAAAGGTGACGAGGTAGCTATAGTTTTAAGAGGTGTTCGATCGAGTAACTATGGAACAAGAAAACTTCCAGGGACACCCAAATTTCCAAGAGAGCTTTGTTTGCCTCATCTACAACGCATGTTTGGTTTATGGAGTATTCAAACTTAGATGATTTTATTGCTTGTTTCATGGATCTTTAAAATCATTATTTCTTCTACTGTACGTAATCAACTATATACTATTCCAACTATATATGATCTTCATATATTCCTTTAATAAACTCATAAATCCCTCTTGAAATCTTTGCACTATTGTTCTAGTAAGTTTGGTAAATTTCTCCGATGATAATAGTGAATAAATAAATAAATATTATAACGTTGTTAACACCAACCATGTGTGAGTAAAAATTGAATCTATTCGCAAGTAATGTTGTTATTGAGATTGATCGACTTGTTTTATTAAAAGCAAAGCTTATTAATTTTTATATGTTTAATATTTATTAATAAAGTTATGCAGTTAGTTTTGTAGATTTGGGTGTTATGTTTATTAATAAATATAACTAATATTCATTAATAAAAATATTCTATAGATTAATAAAGATATTCCATTAGTTGAGATTGTTTCCTATATATATTCAACTTAGTTATTAATAAATATTAATCATATTTAGATTGATGGGGTTGGTTGTGGTTAAAGATATGTCCACAGGGTTGGGATGCCACAACACGTTCCCACCCCTATCTCCTTTCCACCAATTTTTTTGAGGGAACGACGGAATGGAGCGGGGGCACCCGGAGAACGGATCATGATTTCCCTATGATCACCCTGCGAGGAAATATATATATATATATATTTAAGTTTAATCCCATTTTTCAATCTGAATTTCATTTATTTTCAATAAAATATTATCAATTTTCCTATTCAAGACAATTAAAATGACAAATTCTCATAGTTTATAAAAATAAAATTTCAAGTATTAGAAACATTTAGAAATCTATCCAAATCAATTTAAAAATCTATCCAAATCAATCTATAAGTACCCTAACAAAGTTTTAATTACATCATATTTTTTAAGGCACAACAACATATTTTTTTAAAAAAAAAGTGTACAAATCACAAGTCAATGCATACGTATACATATATTATTTAAGAAAAGTTCATAAAATAGAAATGAAATTAGGGAAAAATATAAAAGAAATGGAATAGAGAAAATAAAGAAAATAAGAATATCAAATATTTTTTTTACTATTTTACATATTTATTAAATAAGTAAATAAATAAATATTTATATTTATAATTAATTAATTATATTTATATATTTAATTATGTTTTGTTCGGGGCAAGGCCGGGGATGAGAAATGTAATCCTCGTCCCCGACCCCGTGTTGCCAATAGAAAAAAAAAATTCCCCATTCCTTCCCCCTTTTCTCGTGTATTCGAAAATTCTCTAGCCCTGCAAGTTGATGGACATCTCTAGTCGTGGTTTTGTTATGACGTTTTTGGCCTAAAAATATTAGCTCGTGGTCATGTGATATTGTTGTGGGCATTGAAGACACAAGTGTAGGAAATGTGCAACAAAGTTATGTGTTGAGAGAAAATGGGTTTTCTTGAAAAAGCATTTGCGATGATATATTCAAATTTGTGGAAGTTTTAGTGTGCTCCTAGTTAAAGAACATATGGGTTACGATACTGCGTACTGAAGATAAGAGATTAATAAGCAATTCAAGATTGCTTGACCAAGACATTGCATGTGGTCATTGATTAAGGGAGAATGACCTTATTAATGTTACGACAATTGTTTTTACACACTTCTTAGTTCTGATGTTTATGAGTTAGTACTCCATGGTCAGCACGTTATTCATGTTTAAAGTGTTGTACTCTATGTCATAACATTCTAATGGTCAATATTACATGAGCAATATAATCTCTTATCATGGGTCTAAGGCGCACCATATGTAGATGTTGTGTCATCAAACAAGGTTCCCAAACTTTGATATATTCTCTGTGCTTTTATGTGCTTCCAAAGTTGTTCTTTCTGTTATTAACTTCCGGTACAACAACCAATACAACAATAATAACTAAGTGTGTGTTTTCTAAGAATTTGGGATTATCCCAACACAAGAAAACGCGTTGGGATAAAGGACGTCATAAGAGAGGTTTTGCCAATGCCATTGCAATGAAGTCGATAATAGGGACAATAGTGATGCAATACAATGACGATGTCGTTGAAGATCATTAATTAAAAATAATATTATAACTTCTAATGACGCCATGGAAGCCCGCATATGCATTTCCACCTTAACATGACATTTATGGTGACGTTGTTGATCGTATCGGCAAAGGTTGGACCTTTCAATCATTATGATGAATAATGTTTTGATTGATTTGACAAGGAAATGCTGACGCCATAAGTGGCTACGTTGTTAGAAGCAGGTTATCTTGACGTTTTCGTTGTGCGTCATGAGAACCTTGCTTCCTTTATTTGTGTTTATGTGAACACAGAAAGGCAAAAGAAAAAAAAGGAAGGAGGAAGGGAAGACAAAAGATGAAAGAAAAAAGAGAGAGAGGGAGATTGAGTCATTGTCGTCCTTGTCGTCATTCATTCGTCGTCATCGTAGCCGCCATTGTTGTCGATCGACCTCCTATTGATAAAAAATGCTATTTTGTATGTTGGATATTGCATGTGTATTGTATGTTTAAGGTTTAGGAATTATGTATTATTGTATGTATATGTATATTATAAATTATATATATGTTTAGGGTTTAGAGATTGTGGATTAATGTATGTATATTGTATGCATAGGGTTTATGGTTTATGGTTTGTATGTTTATGGTATATGTTGTTAGCAATATTATCATCACAACAAACAAAAACTTATATATACATTATAGATCTGAGCCCAACGAATTCACGTTGTCTCCTTTAAGAAAAATTTACTCACTCTAGTATTTGAGTTTTGAGAGTAATTGCCTCTCAGGATAGAACACATCAACTTTCTTCTAAGAGTAGCACCACGTCTAAAATATCAACGAATAAAACTTTGTTATTCTTTGACTTATATGAGAAATTTAATGGCAATAATTTCAATATTGATGGCCATAAGAAATGTTATTCTTTGGCTTTGGACAACTATAAAAAATTTATGTTATTGCAATGATGAAAGAGAAGCCAACAAAGCAAAGTTGCTTGCACTTTAGGCATAAAAATATATACAAAATATGTATGCAGCAACCACACTTGGAGTGGCCTAGAAAACACATTATATAATGATTATAATGTTTTGGGAAAAAAATTTATGGAATTCATTAGTGTACTATATATATGTTACACACATATATGAAAGAATATGCCATAACAATCACGTTTATGATTGAAAATTTTATGATCTTTTAAAAGAATGATTCCAAATTTGTAATGGAATATGAATTTATGGCCGTAGATAAAGTTGGAGAAGAAGCAAAATGGCTTCAAAATTTTTTGAAAGATGTTTCCAATTAGTTTAGACCGATGCCTACAATATGTATACATAGTGATAGCTAGGCAACTATTAGAAGGACACAAAAACAAAAACCACACGAGCAACTTTTTTTTTGTCACTTATATAATTTTGGCATGTTCACTGTTTGGCGTATGTTCAGTGGATTATTATTTGATGTTTTGCACTAGTTTTTATATTAATATCGGTGTGTTTTTTTATAATAAGTCGTGAGTATTGTTTTATTTATGTCATTATTGACTTATTTTTGTATATTATGTATGCATATTGGGTATTAAGCCTAATGTTCTCATGGCATTTTACATTTCAAGCTTAATGGAATAATGTCTCCAGTTTTATTTGATTTTATTTTGTGATAACTTGTTTGGTAAAGTTATGTACTTTGTTTCACAAATGTTTGGTGATTAATATCATATAAATGTCATCAACGATTTAAAATTGTTGTACAACATATTGTTGTAAATTATGAAAGTTTATATGAGAAATTTAATGGCAATAATTTCAATATTGATGGCCATAGAAAATGTTATTCTTTGACTTTGGACAATTATTGAAAATTCATGCTATTGCAATGTTGAAGGATAAGCCAACAAAGCAAAGTTGCTTGCACTTGAGGCATAAAAATATGTGCAAAATATGTATGTGACAATCACACTTGGAGTGTACTAGATAAAACACTATATAATTATTATAGTGATGGATTTGACAAAAAAAATAAATTATGGAAATCATTAGTGTGCTATATATATATATACACACACACATACACACATACGAAAGAATATGTCATAACAATCAAGTTTATGGTTGAAAATTTTATGATATTTTAAATGAATGATTTGATTCCAAATTTGTGATCGAATATGAATTTATAGCCTTAAACAAAGTTGGAGAAGAAGCAAAATGGCTTCAAAATTTTTTGAAAGATGTTTCCAATTGGTCTAAACTGGTGCCTGCAATATGTATACATAGTGATAGCCACACAACTATTGAAAGTGCACGAAATATTATGTGTAATGATAAGTCTCGACATATACGACAGAGACATAATACAATCAGGAAATTACTCTCTAGTGGAAATTATCACAATTGACTTTTTGAGGTCAAAAGATATACTATGAGTTCACTTACTAAAGGCCTAACTAGGAAGTTAGTTGAAAGTTCATAAAAAATAATGGAATTAAAGCCTAATATACTATGAAGTTACTTAGAGAGGCAACCCAGCCTAGTTGACTAGAGATCCCAAGATCTAGGTTCAACAGAAAAACTGATCTTCGAATAACATAATAAGCATTGCATTGAAATCTTTCACCCATTCTACGAATGATAAGGTAGTACTGGTGTGGTTTTAGGGTAAGCATGTATTATGCTTTTAATTGTTTCTATAAGTGGTAATTAATTAATAAAAAAAGCATATACGATGTTTTGTACAGAAATGACTTATATGAGTGTGAAAGGACCGCTTATGTGAGAATTTTAAGGCGGATTCTCCAAAACACTCATGAAACTAGGCGGTGTTCAAGGCCATTAAACGATAATCAGACGGCTATTAAATGATAATCATAGAGTTATCGGCTTTTAAATTTGTTACTTTTGAAATTTAGAAAATGTAGTGACATGAGTCATATTATCATAAATTTTTTTGCTATTTTTGCAAGGGCTTCTTGAAAATATTTGTAATTGTAATAAAATTTTAGGAAAATTTTCAAAAATACCAAATTTTACAAAATATTTACAATTTATAACAAATTCTATCACTAATAGTCATTGATATGCTTTGATATACTATAGTGATAGAAAATTATCATTGATAGAATCCAAAATTTTGCTATAGGTTATAAATATTTTAATTTATTTTGTTATTTTTAAAAATGCTCCAAAATTTTACTATGTATTAATGATATTTGACAGTATATTTGTAAATATTTTTGTTCAATTTTGTTATATTTGAAAAATAAACATATATTTTTTTTTAAGAAAGAATTCAAAACATACACCTCTCCATAGTTAACGCATATTGAATGTCGGTTGGAATATTTTCACTTAGAACCTTTCATCCTAATTTGATTATTAAATCTATAATTATCTTTGAAATCTGTAATTTCATCCAACTAAATTCTAGATTTCAATCAGATTGTATTTTTTTTTCTTTTGTTTCTACATTTATGGAAATCTCGTCTACATTTACAGAATGTCTTTTTTTTTCATTTATTTAATATAGATACTCACTCAGTAACATTAAAATTTTATAAATTTACTTTCGTACATTACTGTTAAAGAAAGAAATTAAGAAACTTAAGATTTATTTGAGTTAGAAACTTCATAAAAATAAGATAAACAAAAAGAAAATTTAAAATGAACTTAAAAAAATCAATGTGGGTCGAACTTGATACCAAAAACATCTAAATATTGATTTGGTATATCTGATGGTTGTCATCTATAACTTTTCGCCCTCTTACCTATGAATGTAAATAGAGCTGACAATAGAAGTCGTTTTGAGAAGTTTGATGGTACGGCTCCTTCACTGTTCAACAATACGATAAAGCTTGTGACCCCTATGAACTTGGGATTCCAAAGCTCCTTTATTAACTTTTGGAGGTAAAGTCCAAGAACAACTAGATAGAGTTACAGCAAATCCCTGGTCTACTCTATCTTTGAGGTTTATTGATGACTTAGTAGCTTATTCCTTTCTTTCTTTCAACTTTGCTTTCCATTCTGAGTTAAATATTTTACATATCTTTCATAGCGGATGAGATTTTTGAACAAACGAATGCAACCTGAAAAATTAGTTTTTAATTATATTCAAAGAAAATTAGTGTGTGTGCATGAGATTTTTGAACATTTAGTATTAGACTAACTAAAGTATATAAAATATATTATATATAAAACATAAAGTTGAGGAAGGTTCTTTCATGTTAGATTTATTGATGTTGTTAGGATCAAACTAACAACAACGAGATAACCGAACTAACAAATAAGATAAATGAAAAAAAAAACAGTTGAATTACATTAGGAAGTAAAATTGATTGCAAACTTGCAATGACACTATTTTTTGTTAGAAATAGGTAAAGGTGACTTTACTTAAGGGGGTGTTTGGTCCCTTGCTTTGACATTAGGTGGGTTTGACATTTGATGTTAAGTTCATGTTTGGTTCATGGTGTGAAATCATCGGTTTAACAAATTTTTATTTTTTTATTTTTAATTTTAGTTCTCAAATTTAAACTACTACTTTCACTTCCATTTTAAAATTATTAATATAATTTTTGGATCACAAATCAAATAAATTAAATATTGTAATAATTTGAGTTGGTTTGACTAAAAAAGATCAGGCTTTGGGATTTTGGGTTTAGTAGATGGTCTGTAGTAGATGGATAAGGTTTGATACCAATACATTTTATAAATGTTTAGTAAATGGTTTGTAGTAGATGGATAAGATCTGTAGTAGATGGTATATAGTACACAATACATCTTATAAATGTTTTAAAATTTTAATTATTTTGAGCTGAATTTCTAGTTTTGGACCAAATTAACATTTTAGTTTGAATTTTATGAAATTTGATTTATTTCATTTTAAATGAGTTTGATTTTTGACTTCATAAAATGAAATTCATGATTTTCATTCATTATTCATTCAATCTAAATGCAAAATAAACCTTAAAAATGGATAGTTATCTGCTAATTAAACACAAAATTGAACCATCAAAGATATATTAGATATTCTTAACAACTTAAAGATCAACAAGTACAAACTTCAATCGATCGAGTTCTTTTTCTTAATAATATATTTCAATAATGGGTTAGACTGTTAGAGACTTAGAGTTAGAGTTATGGTGAAGAATGGTTAATAAGTGAAATATGAATTCTCCAGTGAATAACATCGATGCTTGATTTGGTCCTCCATTTGGAATATTTCCACCAACTGAAAACACACAAAATACAACCTTTCAATAATGGGTTATTAATTTAAAGCTTTTCCAAAATTTAGGAATAGAAGTGCTCTCTACATCAATATTTATGTTCTTGGGATTATTCCTTAGTTGCACTTATGGAAAAACTTATTCCATGTTCAGGTTTCTTTTGGTATTTATTATAATTCTAGTAATTATATATTGGATGAAAATTTTATAAAAGAAAATATAATATTATTTTATTCTCAAAAGCATTCCCACATTCAGTAATTTTGATTGTGGATGTCCTTTTTATACTCATTGGTTGATCAATGGGTTTGAACCCTTAGATATGCCCATATCTTTACACGTGTGTCGATCGGACGAGGAGAGGAGAGATAATATTTATATATTCTTTTTACTAAAAATTTTATTTGAATATTTTTAAAACGTTAAACGTTTTTCTTTATTAACCAAAACGGAAATTAATTATTTTTTACCGTTTTTGTCAAATTAAATTTTGTGACGGTTTGACGTTTTTTTCAACCCACAATTTGCTCGTCGTTGACCGCCTCACAAAACTAATATATATATATCGTCTTCCCCTCATTCCTAGAAATATATCAGGACATTACTTTTGTATTCTCTCTAAAGGTTCTCGAGCAAACTTGTGTTGTCTGTCGTTGAGTGATTTTATTTTTGCTAGCTGATTTTCGTGTAAAGTCAGCTATAGACAAGAGCTGTTTTATCTTGGAGACGATGAGGCATTTATCTGTTTGAATATTCTCGAGAAGAGTCCCGAAACATCTCAAAGAGAGCATGTTTTGCAACTCAGTCGTACGTCCATATCGTTTTTGTATTACAGTTGTTGTTCCAGAATTTGTTTGTTGTTGTTTACTATTGTGGCTGCTGCTGTTTATTGCTGTTGCTATCTATTGTTGTTGTAATCTGTTGTTTCCCGCTACTATGATCCTACATCCGACGTGAGTTGTAGATCGACGTAAAAAATAATTCAACAATTTTAAAACGTTTCTTAACATTCTGCTTAGATGGTCGGACAATTCTAATCTGATTTGATGCCTTCTAATCTCAACCGCGCATTTTGATTTGAAGGAGCACACTTCAAAAGGTGGAAACAAAAAATGTTATTTTTTCTCACATTGAAGAAAGTGGTTGCCGCATGTACTACTGAAAAGTCAAAAGTCTAAAAAAAAGATCCTATGGAAGAACAAATGAAGGAACTCACCTCGTGGATAGAAACCGATTTTATCTGTAAGAATTTAATTCTTAATGGCCTAACTAACGAGTTAAATGATTATTACAGTACATTATTAACTGCGAAAGAGGTCAAAGACTCTATGACACATTACAAAAGAAATATGACATAGGTGGAAGCGGGGTCAAAAAATATGCAGTGAGCCGATACCTATGGTACCAAATGACCGATGACAGATCCATGGAGGCCCAATTGCATGAGAGCCAAAAAATAGCACACGAAATTATCAGCAAAGGTATAATGCTAGACGAATAATTTCAAGTTGCAGTTATTATTGATAAATTACCTCTGCTGTGGAAGGAATTCAAGAACACTCTAAGACACAAAACCAAGGAGTTCTCGCTGGAAAGTCTTATCACAAGACTAAGGATAGAGGAGGAGGCAAGAAAGCATGATCAAAAGGAGGAGGTGAATATGATTCTCAGAAAGAAGTCTACTGCAATTCTGAAACCGAATTAAAACTAAAAGGAAACAAGATGAAACATGGATCCAACAAACAGACCAACCCCCAGTCCAGAAGTACGATACAAATTGTTTGTTATAACTTTCATAAGCCTGGACATTTAGCTAAGGATTGTAGAAACATGAGTCATCCTGCTTCGCAAGCGAATCTGGTAGAAGATGAATTTGTAGTTATGATTTATGAAGTTAATGTCATTGGGGGGTTTGAAGGTTGGTGGCTAGATATTGGTGCATCTTGTTATGTCTGTCATCACCTTAATCTGTTTAGAAAATATAATGGAGTTAAGTATAAGAATATCCTTATGGGAGACTATCACACAACCAAGGTAGTTGGTGTTGAAGAAGTAGAACTGAAATTCTCATCTTGCAAGACACTTGTACTAAAGGAAGTTCTGAATACTCTAGAAATTCGGAAGAATTTAATCTCTAGATATCTCTTCAACAAGGCTGGCTTCACTCAAACCATAGAATCAGACTTGTTTACCTTAACAAAAAATAATGTATTTGTAGGAAAGTGTTATGCTATTGATGGCATGTTCAAATTGAATTTGGAAATTCATAAGAATTCATCTTCTGCTTGCATGTTGTCTTCTTTTAATATTTGGCATGCTAGAATTTGTCATGTTAATAAAAGACTAATTAGCACATTAGTAGATTAAATCTTATATCTAAGTTATCTATGCATGATTTTGAGAAATGTGCATGTTGTAGTCAAGCTAAGATAACAAAAACCTAGTATAAGTCTGTAACTAGAGTAACAAAGCCTTTATAATTAATGCATTCTGACTTACGTGAATTTGATGACACATTAACTAGGAAGAGTAAAAGGTATGTAATAACCTTTATAGATGACTATTTCAACTACACTTTTATTTATCTGCTTAAAAATAAAAGTGATGCCTTTGACATGTTCAAGGTGTATGTAACTGAAATAAAGAATTAGTTTAACAAAAGAATTATGAGACTTCGTAGTAATAGAGGAACTGAATATGATTTAGTTGCCTTCAATGAGTTTTATAACTCAAAAGGAATAATACATGGAACTACTACACCTTATTCTCTTAAAATGAATGGAAAAGCAGAAAGGAAGAATAGAACACTAAAAGAGTTAGTAGTTGCTACCTTACTTGAATCAAGAGCAACACCATCTTGGTGGAGTGAAATAATTAAGACTGTTAATTATGTTCTTAATAGGGTTCCTAAATCAAATAGTAAAAATTCACCATACGAAGTCCTTAAGAATAAAACACCAAACATGTCTTATGTTAGAGCTTGGGTTGTCTAGCCTATGTTAAAATACCTTATCCAAAGAAAAGAAATTAACTAGTATAGCTTATGAATGTGTTTTCATAGGATATGTTGAAAACAGTAAAGCCTATAGGTTCTATGACTTAGAACCAAATGACATAGATTTTTTCAAGGATAGATTTCCTTTTAAATCTAGAAATAGTGGGTGCTCAAGTTCAAGTAGTCTACTTTTTATTAGGATCCAAACCCAAAAAAAGGAAGTAGATCATAAACCCAGAAGAAGCAAGAGAGCTCCAACGATAAAAGACTTTGGAGAAGACTTGGAAACGTATAACATAGAAGACC
>JBBPDI010000005.1:18885755-18898623 GCA_037974545.1 Cucumis variabilis | reverse complement strand
ACGAAATTGGAAAGCTCCTTTGAGTCTTCTACGGGAAGAAGAGCACTAATAGGAGAATCTATAATGGTTTCTTGTTCCTTGGAAGTTTGAGGAATTTTCTTGTTCTTAATCTTAGAGGAAGACTTGTGTGGAGTCATTTTGGAATAACGATTGGAAAACAGAAACTGAAAATGGGAGGGGAGATTGAGAATGGAGGTGATGACTGTGAAGAGGGGGGAAGATAAATGGTTTGTATTTATAGGAAAGCCAAGTGGATGAAAATGGAGGAATATGAATGGAGAAAAAGAAAGGATCGTTTGGGAACCAGTAACTGCTTATGGGGAAGTGAAAGAGTTTTGGAAGAAGAAGGGGCTTTTAACTTTAATTTATGTCTATTAGTTTAGTGTTGTTTTGGGAAAAAAATTGTTTTTTTCTTACAAAAAAAATATATAGTTTTTCTATAAACATTTGTTTTATGGATTTTAAAAATAAAAATGTACTTACAATCATTGAATTTTTTTAGATGCTTAAACTAAATGATCATATCTGTTGCAGAACAATGCTCTAAAATATTGTGAGACTAACGAGCATGTGTAAAAGTTATATTGCTGATACCCTGGTCCAAGTCTTTAGCCTTGTGGTGAGGAGAAGTGCTTCAGTTAGAGAAAAAACGTGTCCATACAATAGCTTCGATCACTTTTGAATAGTCGAACTTTGATCATAATATTTTGTAAGTCCACTATAAAGCTTTCTTGAAGTCAATACTAATGGTATGAGCTTCTAGGAATTTGACATATGTACATATACATATGTGAGTGTAGGAGATGTCGACAATACGAACCTTCTCGAGATGGCCTCGAACCACCCAACCTAGTCTTGGACATCCAAATTCAACTTTTAGTAGCATCTAGGAATGAATGAATTAGTGGAAGCAACAACCAATCCTTAACCTCAATCAATATCCGTTGGAATAGGAGATTATTCTTTGCTTTCCAAATTTGTCATGCAAGGATAAGGGCGGATTTAAGAAGGGCGTGGGGATATGTGTCATTTTTGTATTTTAATATTAATTTTGAAGTTTAAAAATATAATATATATTAAATAATGTTTCTTTTAGAGAAAATTTAATTTTTGTTCTAGGGGTTGTGCCGAGTTTAAATCATATTTCAAATATCAATAATTTTCTTCCACAACTTATAGTTTTATTTTTTGGATTAGTGTTTTATTTCAAATATCAATAATTTTTTTCTCAAATGATTTTCTCCTCAACTTATAGTTTTATTTCTCTAAATGATTTTTGTTTCAAAAATCAATAAAATTTTCTAAATGAGATATAATTTGATTTTCTAAAAGAAATATAGTTTGATTTCTTAAAAGGAAACCTTCACTTTCTCAACAACATTTCATGAAGAAGGTATTATTTTTTATTTTCTTGATGCAATTTTTAAATTCATATATTTACATTACTTATATATATGTTTATTTTATTTTATTTCAAAATTAAATGATACAAGATAATTTTTTTCCGTTCATCGTTAGAATATAAGTATCGTATCAATTCACTAGTAAGTTCAAATTTTTCTTAATATTTTTAGTTTTTACTTTTCAATCTATGTAATAAATCATAATACTTATGTTTTTTAATACTAATTTTGTATACTAAACATATTAATATGGAGATATTTTAAAAAAAAAAACAACAATAGAAACTATAGATACACCATTTTCAAACAATAGACAAATACTTGATTCAGATAGATCTTATACAGAAATCAACTTAGAAGAATTAACTGTGGATTTTGATCATGGATCGATTTTAAAAGATGAAAACTTATTAAATTAATTAAATTTTAAAGTTAATTAATATATATTTTTAGTGTGTTTGTTATATAGTGCCCCTATGTAGAATTTATGAATCCACCGTAACAATAATTGTGTCTATCTCCCACATTTAGCATCTGAACAAAAAAAATGGTGAGACTCCTTAATGAAATCAAATAAAAACAAAATATCAGCCACTTTTTCTTCTTCTTAGTTTTAGTTTAATTTTAACATTAGCATACGGGTGAATTGCAACTATTAAAGGTATAATGGTAACTTATTGAAATTTTTTTCAATTTGTTAAAAGTCTAAAAGAAACCCACAATTCATTCAATAAATGGCTTCATTATCCTATTTTTTTTCAATTGTTGCAGTCACTAAAACCATTCCATTTTGTAATCATTTTGACTATTAGGTATTTATTTGGTTTTCTTGTTTTCTTTTTTTTTTTTTTTTTTAAATTAAGCTACTTTCAACGATAACAACTTTCTAAAAGTAGTTTTGAAAAATTGAGTTCCATATCTTAAAATATAGGGATAAATAGTAGATTAAAAAGAAAAAGAAATAGTAGTTGAAGTGATTTTTAAAATGAAAAATAAAATGGTTAACCGACGCCCTTAAATTTCTAATTACATCACCTCCCACTCCAAACTTACATACCAATGGGAATCTTAATTCATTTTAATCTTTAAACAGCTTCAACTTAATTTCTTTTTTTCTTTTCTTGAATTTATGATTTTTGGTCAAACTTATTATGTTAAATAGTTCATTTGTGGATGCCAATTTTTTTTTCTTTTTTTTTTTTTTTTTGTAGAATTTTATCTTATAGAAATTAATGAGTTCATGTACTTTGTTTTTTGAATTGGTTGATGAATTAACAAAAATTGAAATAATAATAATAATAAAATTGGCAACAATCATTTAAGAAGTTTAGGGTAATAATGAGATTTAAAGTTTAATGCTCAAACTGTTAGGTTACCTAAACAAGATTAATATAAGGTCAATTTTGATGTTAATCTAAATCTTAATTATGGATTTTTTAAGTGGAACAATTGTTTGAGTTTAAACTAATTAATTTATCATAATTGGAGGTTTAATATTAAATTTAATCAAGAATTTGAGAATTTTTAAGGCTTATGAAGTATTTAGAATTTTTTTTGAGATATTATTATGCCAATTTTTTCATTAACTGTATTTCTCGTTTGTTCATTTAGTATATTTAAGTTTGTACATTTGCTAAATGATCAAAGAAATAGAGATTTATTATAGAAAATCAATAAAGACAAATATGTAATTTAAGAAACATGAATAGAGTATATTCAATGCGTGTTATGTATGTGGAAGAGCAAGAGCTTTGACACTCTCAAGTTCATGAGGTATCGGGTCTTTGGGTTAACCCACAAATACTCGAGTTGATTGCTAAACCCAAGTTGGATGACATGGCCAAAAATGTATTACAAGTTCTAGTCCATTGGGAGGCTAAGCACTTATGGTGTTGTTGCAACCGCGCAGATCCAGAAAATTTAATGACGGGGTTTTATAATTTAGTCAAAATGATTTATAAGTTGCTGGTTTCAAAAATTAATAAATTAACTATTATTATTTTTCTTCAGAGAAGATATGGTCCCGTCGATTTTCTTTTAAAATATTTCTCCATTTAAATTTCAAATTAAATATATAATAACATAACATACAATAAGAAGATATTGAATATAACAACGATATCATAACTTAAACAACCCAACAAATAAGAATGATTTGGAATAAGAATGATTTGGAATAAGAACGATATCATAACTTAAACAACCCAACAAATAAGAATGATTTGGAATATGAAAATAAAATCGTAAAATTAAAATAATAAATTTGAAAAGAGAACGAAAATAAATTATGAAACTTAATTAGGAGATAAAGTTGGAGAAAAAGTCAAGAAGAAGTTGAAGAATAATTTTTAAAAACTGAAACAAAGAAATTAAGTTGAAGTTTTATAAAAATAAAAAATAATAAAATGAATGAACAATGACCTGTTGAATTTTGGAGAAAAAAAAATAAATTACATAGATAATATATATATATTATAAAAATGATAAAGTTGATGAGAGTTTGAATTAGTTGTCTAGAATATAATGGAGGGAAAGGACGAGATTTTGACTCCCCTTCCAATGCCAACTTATACCTATTTTCAGTCTTGCTAGCCGAAGATGGAATATGGAAACTTCCCATACACTACTCAAAAGGCTCAAGCTAAGCATTCGCTACCTCGCCCAGCTTCCCAGCAACCTCACTCTATAGCACGCCCCTTTCAACCTAGGTTAGGCAAGAGAGAAGGACCTTGGTTCTGGTACAGATTGATGATCCCTACGCCCCCGTCTTGACCACTGACCCGCCTTACTTAGTGAAAGTCTCTCCTATTCTTTTCAAAGTCAGAGCGATCCAATTCTCTTCACGGCAGCTAAGGATATTCTTTATTCCCGTGTAGTGGAACTATCAAGGATCCTGCTGGCTCTATAACGGTCCTGGTCCGGTCCGCAGGAGTTATTCGAAGAACTATCAAGGGTCCTGCTGATTTAGACTATCAAGGGTCCAGGTGATTTATCCGTAGTTCGAAGGATTTATCCGGAGGACCTTCCGTAATTAACTGTTGGTCCTGCTGAGTTAGACTATCAAGGGTCCAGGTGATTTATCCGAAGGACCTTCCGCAAGGGATTAGGAGTAGTCCGAAGGACCTTCCGTAATTAACTGTTGGTTCTGCTGAGTTATCCAGAGTCCGGAAGATGAATCTGTAGGACTATCTGCAAGGGGGGAGTAGGACCATCCGCAAAGAACTGGAGTAGTCCGAAGTCCGCAGGGTTTACCCGGAGGACCATTCATATAGGAAGAGGACCATTCATTAGTTTGGGGGAAATGGGACCATCCATTAAAACTTGGAAGAAGTAGTCCGAAGTCTGTAGGGTTTACCCTACGTCCAGAGTCCGCAGGAGTTATCCGGAGGACTATCCAAAAAAGAGTAGGACATTCCGCAAGGGATTAAGAGTAGGACCATCCATTAAAACTTTTAACTGAAGGTTGAAGATGACCTTGATTTTTCTTTCTAGGCTGAATTCATTGAGTCAAGATGACATTCTTTCTTTTTGCGCAGACCCCACGGAGCGGTTCAATGAAATATGAAAGGAGTAAAGAATATTGTCGGACTATGAATAGCTATTACTTTGGAGAAAGCTGCAGACGTTAGGCTCAAAGAAGATTTCGAAAATGGACTAGTAGATTTCAGATTATAGAGGCCTATCCATTAGAGAATTTGACTTGAGTGAGAAAGAATCCCACATAGCGGGAGGACTGATTTATTCCACTGATTCTTATGGCGTAGAAGGCGTAGTAGGTTTAGTAAAAGAAAGCCTATCTGAATGAACCCCTTCAACCTTTTAGCTTCACAGCATTCAGTTCCATAAACAAGTCCAAGAAATCTATTCCATGATCAGATTTTAGATATTATGTCTTTATGGGGGTCGAGGATGAAGAAAGAAAGGTAGCAAAAAAGGTTACTGATGAGGATGAGCCTTATCATAGTCCGACCTGTCCGTGCATATTTTGGGTGGAATTCAAGGGTCCAAAAGGAGATCTTGAGGCCAAAGCTTGACAAGGCTCGACCAACACTTCTTTACTCTGGGGCTATGCACATTTCTCAGCCTGGTATTAGCATAAATGGGGGGATCTTGGATCCAGACAAGAAATTCATGGTGATGGTCGTCCATCAGATAATATGAAGAAGGGACTAAAAAGAGCCCTGAGAAAATGCAAAGGCCATCATGAAAATACTATCTCTTTCCTTCCACCTGGGGAAAACCTTACCTTTACATAGCGGTGCCCTTTAGTTCCATCTTCAATCTAGGCAAGACCCTACTTGCTTGCTGCTGCTTTATCCATCATCCAATCCATAACAAAAAGGCAAAGTAAGACCTCCGGAACCTCTCAAATATGATTCATAGTCCAAAAATCAAGGTCCAGATGACTAAGTGGAACGAAAACAACGCATATTGAATTGCGCCTAACGTCTGTTTTATAGCTTTCATGAATCAAGCCTAGGAACTATTAAGCCGCCACATATTAAGCTGTAAAATCAATATATAAGGATCTTTGAGCCTTAAAAAGAAAGAATGTCCATCTGAGTCAGAAACCGCATCTTTGCAACCTTTGGAATCATTACGAAAACGAAAGAATTCAGCCTTATCCATAGATCTTTGCACCGCTCTGTGGGGCCAGAAAAGAAAGAATCTCATCTTGAGCCTGAATTTGAATTGACTTAAGGCTCAAAGAATTATCGAAAGAATGATCGAAGAATATTGAAAAAGGACGAGTCAACTAAGCCGCTGGCTCAGACACCACATTCTTTATCCCTTACATCAGAGGTTCTTTCAGGAGTTCCATCTCTCACGATCAGCCCACTACGCGGTTAATTACGGATAGTCCTCCTTCGATTATTTACGGATAGTCCTACTTCTTTATGGATGGTCCTCTGGGTAAACCAGCAGGACCAACAGTTAATTACGGAAGGTCCTCCGGATAAATCCTCCGGACTACTCCTCCCCTTGCTGATGGTCCTCTGGATAAAACCTTCGGACTACTCCTAATCCTTTGCAGAAGGTCCTCCGGACTTCGGGTAAACCCTGCAGACCGGACTCCAGACTCCGGGTAAACCCTGCGGACGTAGGACGAACGCGCCTCATCAATCATTGTCTATGAGAGACTTCCAGCAGTTAGGGAAGCTATCCGCGAGCTCAATCTCTTAACTCAATTCTCATCTCGGAATTCTCAAAGAAAAGCCATCACTGGTAGAAGATATGGCTGAGGGCTCTTTCATTCACCGGACCTCTCTCATTCCTTTCCGTGCACTAAGAAGGTTCAGAGCGGAATCATCGCGGGCATCGTCCATTCATTCCTGCCTTTATTGAACCTTCCACTTCAGTCAGAAGGGGACACAGCGAGGAAAGGAAGCGAGTTTCCACGGAATGATAATCACTAAATCGGACATTTGACCTCACATTTGCCTTCTTTGACCTTCCCACTTGCCTCAACCCAAAACAAAACCAGGGAAGCTAAAGGCGCAAAGAATATTGCGACTCATCTTGAGTTGATTCCACTTTTGTCTCTTCTCTTGGAAAAGAATCAAAGTTTCGTCGGACACCCCAAAAGGAAATACTCCTTCGTAGCAGTTGAGGAAGAGCTCTTCTTGCATCGAACTCTTATGATAGGAATCACACCTTGTCTACTCTAAAAAGATATAGAAAATGGATCCCGATCCAAGAGAGAAGTTGTATTCATCCTAGAACCTACTACTATTTGAAAGAAAGCCTTGAACATGAGTCAATAGATAAGAATCTCATACGACTGTCTTGCTACTTGACTTTGTCTTCCCATCTCCTACAGATGGGGGAGAATAGTTCATCCTTAGACGTCTCCTAAACCACCTCGAGTGGAAAGATCCTGCCTCCCACTCATCCTTCTCGGGGCCCCACGGAGCGGTATGGGTCGCGCCTCGTGTCTAGTGCTTCCTTCCGATCTCACTACTACCATAAAAGGAATCCACGAAGAAGGCAGAAGAAAGAACTAAAACCAAGGAAAAGAAACCTGCACGACTTTCGCTTCGCGTCGTAGAAGGACCTTGAGTCTTCTCTCTCTTTTCTTCTTCTTCCTTTTACTTTCTTCCTTTTCTGAATCGTCTTCTTCTCTTTCATACTGAAGACCTCTCTCTCTAAGACATTGATTAGAGAATGCTCTAGAGTAGACACGGACAAAAGCCTTGCCAACGGGGTTCATTACTTGACTGAAAGCAGGAATGAGAGCAGACGAGAATAGAAACTCACTCTCTCTCTCAAAAATTAGGATAGGTGCTCTAGGCAGAATCTTTGCAAGTGAAGCAGAAGGTTTTTTTAGCCCTTATTCATTGATTCGGTTGCGCCTTTGCTTGGGTGCGGCTCCCCACATCTTAAGGAAAGCTGGCCCCTTTAGAGAATGCAGGCACCGAAAGTGAACTATTAGCAATCTCATCCCACGATCTCCCTTGATTGGGGACAAAACCCAGCCTACTAAGCGGAATTAGAATGGCAGCTGCAGTATCTTCTTCAGACTGAATAAGAACGTCAGGTGGGGGTAGCGGCAGTCCCTTATTAAGAAATCAGAGTTTCCGCCTAATTAGCCTTTATCTCCTTAGAGGCGGATTGCCCAGCGAGCTGGGGGCAGTGGATAAAGCCGGAGAGGCAGCCTGATTCGATAAGGGAACCACAGGCTGAGTGGTTGCAAAACAAGCATCTTTCACCGGAGCAGGTAGGGGCGGAGATGCAACTGCATCCATAGGAAGGCGGAGAGATAGAATAGTAAGTAGGCGTAGATTCAAGCTGACAGCCGGCTGAGAAGGCCACCATACTGCTTGAAGCTTGATTAGCATCTAAAATATCTAAATCATCCGAGAAATTCCTTATCAATGAGACCGATTGCAGACAGGAAAATGGATTGTGATGAGTAATTGGAGCGTCAGAGCCCTTGTTTACCTTTTAGTGATCTTTAGGGCCGAAAGAGGAATACGAGAAGAAGAAGCTCTTGCAAGCCCGTAGTACTACAAGGCCAGTTGGGGTCCTAGTTAGTTGATCTAATATACCCTCTTCCTTCATAGAAAAGTCACAGCTATATATATATATTATATATAAAAATGATAAAGTTGATGAGAGTTTGAAACTGAGAAGGATGAAGCAGGAGGTAGTCGGGCAGAGGGACGTGAAATACAAAATATCAACAGAGATAGCAGAGGGGAGGATAGAGGTGGAGGAGGCTGAAAAGGTAAATTGCGAAGGCTGAGTATTGGAGGAAGCAGGAAGGAAAGGAGTTTGGTATTGATATATACTTGGCTTGGGGAGCAAAATTTAATGGCTGTGATCTCCATATGCCCTTGTAACTAAAACAAACTCTCAATTTCTGCCTTATGCTTTATCCCTTTTTGGAAGAAGAAGATGACAAGGAGATTAGCTGATTAGAGAAACTACATTTAAGTGAGAAATTCTTTTAACGTCTCCACTTTCTTAAGTGTTTTTAAGTGTAAGAAAATGATTATGAACAATTAAAAAATCAATACAAATGCACATTAAAGAAGGTTGGAATCAAACTAACTAAATGTTCAAGATGAGATATATCTAAGTTAAAAAGATAATGATAAGATAATATGTATATTAAAATGAAATATACCTGAGTTACATATTATCATGAAATATATCTGAGTTAAAAAGATAAATGATAGAAAAGGATAATATGCATTAAGAAAAAAAAATCATTTATATTAGATAAAATGTCTTTTTTTTTAAAAAAAAAAATAAATAAAATACATATTAGTTGGAGATTTAGATAAACTTTTGACTTTTTTTAATTGGAAAAAAACAATTTATTTAACAACTAGATATTAGTTTGAAACAAATGGTGACTTTAAATAATCATTTTTACTTTTTAAATTTTGTGATAATAATCATTAGTTAGTTTTAATGATTTGATTGTCTAGTTAATTTTTTTTAAGAAAAAAGTATTGTGAAGATCTTTTTATTCTTTTAATTTTAAAGTTAAGTTAAAACAAAGCGTTATATATATTAATTTCATGATTATCTTTCCTTATTTCAAACTTTAATTAGAATAAAATATTATTGTTTTTCTATAAACTAAAATTTTAATAATGATTTTTTTAGTTGATCAAGAAAAAAGATGTGTAATTATCCTCCTATAATTTTTTATATGCAAACAAATATCCCAAAAACACAATCACTCTCGATTTGCAACCATTTTTATTCTTTCAAAATACTAAAAAAAGTATTAAAACAATCACTCTCATTTCTATCACTTTGTTGGTGACAAAATTGTTGAATTTTGAAAAAGCAAAGATTGTTCTCCTTTCTTTTAATATAAACACAGGTATCACTTTTGAACAATTATAAAGTTATAGAGAGTTATAAAGATATGTAAACCAATTCCAAAGAAGCTTTCCAGAATATATAATATAATCACAGTAAAGGAACCTTTGGAACATATTAAAACAGGTCTTCATTAAGTATTTCAGTACATGACAATAAATATAATAGAGTATAAATTGCATTAATCAAGTTCAAAATTCGAACCCATTATTTGTTGGTGTGTACTATATACTTCAGCGTTAAGGCAAGACGTCTCATGTGAGCATGTGGAGTACAATTTCTGTCAAACATATTTGACAATCCCACAATTAAACGCATAGAAGGTATATGCTTATGTACATGTTCACAGTATCCAACACATAATTCATAATATAATTCAGTAGTGGGTTTCAGATTCATCTATTCAAACATTGAGTTTGGAAATAAACCATTCACCTTCAACCAGGCTTCTCCCAAATTTAATTATGGTTGCATGATTTTCAAACATCCTCAAATTAATCCAATTATTCTAAAATTATTCCCCAAGTATACCCAATTTACTTAAGCTTCCCAAAACGTACACTAATTTCATCCATCCCATTTGCTTCCATAAATTACTTTAAATTAACTTAAGCTCTAATTTATGGTAATTCAATTGATCCATGCTTAAAGTACTTTAAAAATATGGATTAATTTTGGTTTGAAAGCTTAGGGTTGAGCGGATTTGATGAGAATAAATTTCAAACCACTAGATTTTCATGTGTTTGTCTTAAAGGTAGATCTGAAGGTTGAACAAGTTTAGTTATTACAAGTGTATATATATATATATAATGTGAAGAAAAAAAAGTGTTTGAAGGTAAAAACAATTATTGGTTGATTATTTCCTCTCTCTATGATTTAGTTTCCATATAAAATATATTTAATCAATACTATAAAAAAAAACAAGAAATAGTTTTAATTTAGGTTTAAGAATTATTCTTCGATCAATTTACATTAATATTTCTTTTAATAAAAAAAATCCGCCAGCAATTATCCGTTGTTTAAAGTGTGAAGACATTATCTAATTTATATGAAAAAGTAAACCATAAAATTAATTGAAAAAATAAATTACTTTGGCTTTGAATGGTTCTCATTTTTTTAACTTTGTTATATATATACAAAGTGTCAAGTAGTCGAAACATTAATGTGTGTTTTATTAAAAAAAAATTATATTATGTTTATGGAATATTATTTTTCAACCTAATCAATAAAAAAAGTTTTATGATAACTCAATGTAGAAATAATATACTATTTCAGATTCTCTCCTTCACTTTGACATTTCCTTTTGAACTAATGGTATACAATATCAACCCCATACATTGGTTGACAATCAATTATTTTAATTTTTAATATAAGATCACAAACTAAAAATCAAACCTCCATTTTTGTAAAAAATTAACCATTGAGCCTCTTACTGCTTTCCATATTTCTTTAAGTAAAATATATGAATTCTAAATCCTAAAATTTAAAAACAAATAAAAAATTTAGAAAACTATTTTGATTGTTAAAACTTTTTTTATAGAAAATAAATAACAAAACAATAAATTTAAAGGTAAAATATCAGTTTAATTTTTAAAATTAAAAAGAAATTAGACGATTACCAAATTAGATCTCAAAAACCAAATAGGTAATTTTTTCTTTAAAGAAAAAAAGAAAAATATCCTTTTAGTATTTGAGCTTTCATTAATGGATATTTGTTAACTAAACACATCTAATAATAAAAATTTAGGAAGCAAGAGGGTATTTTAAAAAAGAAAAGAAAAACAGAGTTTCCTTAACAATTGGTACAAGGGAGGACGAAAAATCAGAATTGGCGTTGAAAAAAGGAAATTTTGGTGGCTAAAGAAATAGTTTGGATATATTGGATCTTAATTTTCAGGAGGCTGATATGATTAGAGAAAGAAAAAGAGGTATGAATCAATGTAAACATTGTATTATAGTTAATAGTTATACATAGGAATGGATAAAATGAAAGAATAAAAGAGAAAAAGGCGGCCATAATTCATGTGAATTTCCCATCTACCCATCACTACTTGCAAATCATTGCTTAACAATTGCCCTATTTTGACCAAACCCTCTTTTATTTTTCTATAATACGAAAACAGTTGAGCTCAATTCATTCCCCCCATACCAGTCAATACTCACATTCATCCTCTCTTTCTCAATTGCATATTAATCAAAACTCTACTTCTTTTACCTTGTATATCCCTATCGAAATAACCCTTTCAATCCATTTCATCCATATTTCATATTTTTTTAAATTAAATATCTTGAAAGTGAGAATTTCTTTGTTTGGTTATCAACTTTGTTTTTTTTTTTTTTAGTTTTGAAAAACCCAGTTTTCAACATATTGTACAAGTTTAATTTTAATTTAGGCACTTAAGATCCTGATTAAATTTTGCTTAATTTTTATTTATGAGTTTTGAAATGTCAAGACTTTACATTTCTACTCATTATTACTGCTTTAGTCGTGTGCATTAATTGTTGATTATAACTAAATTAATTTCAATTAAAAGATGGGCATCGTAAGAATCTTAACTAATTGATTAAGAGTTAACATCAAGAATTAGCAAAAACTCAAAGTTTTGATTCCGAAATTTATCATTTTTTTAAAATGTAACCATTAAGTTCCATTAGTTTAATAAATAATCCTTAAATTAAATTGATGATAGATAAAATGGGATTGAAATAGACTTAGTCTTATCCTACGCATTACATCAAAGATTACATTATACCACAAATAACCAAAAAAAAAGGGTTCATTTATTAATCAAATAAATTTTTACATCCTATCGTTGGAATGTTCCAGCAGAGTGATATCTTCCTTTTTCCAAATCCACCTCAGCCATGGGCTCCACTTAATACCTCACCGCCAAGTTGGCATCTACTCACCCCAACACGACGACGTATTCATACAACATCGGTAATCTCGTCCGCACCACATCCACTATACCATTTAATCCAAACCGTACGTAATACTCAAACCAAAAAAATTCACCAAATCAACGCTCTAGATTGCATTCTTAATCCTAATCAATAATCACTCCCCACACGAAAAGAACACCCACCCGCGTAAAAGAACAAGTTCGTCGTCATCCAGCCGTCAC
>JBBPDI010000005.1:18827027-18841604 GCA_037974545.1 Cucumis variabilis | reverse complement strand
TCTCTCCAGGCGTAGTTCTTGGTGTAGTCCCAGGCGAGGGACCAGAGAGAGCCCCAGAAGTTAAGTCCGAGCCCTCGTTCGAGCTTTTGGGCAATGTTTCTCGCTCGTTGCGAGCCGGCGAAGTCGCCGCGAGAGGCACGTAGATTGGCAACGCGAGACATAAGGGAATGTGCGAGTGAAAATAGAGTTTTGAAGTGGGAGAAGGAGAAGGAGAGGGCGGGCGGTAGGGCGGTGAAAAGGAGGAGGAAGAAGAGAGTGACCGGAAGAGATGCCGGCGTTCGGGGCATATTAATTTTTGGCGCGGGGTGATTGAGTGATGGATGGAGAAGACGAAGACGACGAGGGTGAGGGTGAGGGTGAGGGTGAGGAGAAAGCAGTGTTAAATTTGATTGAAGATTTTGTATATATCCTTAAGGTCTAAGAAATCAAAACGAAGCTTAGAATAAATTGAAAACCAATCACATTCTTTCGTTTTAAGTCTATTCTAAAAATTTCAAACTTTCATACCCCTTCGCTTTTCGCCCTTCTCTTCACTCACTGAACTCTATTTCTAACTTCTTTTAAACATAAAACAGTTTTTTTCTCATATCAATTCAAATGTTTTAAATCTTTCATCCATAATTTATTATGATTATTTTTTTAACTTTATATAACTCTTTTTATTAAATCAATATTGTTTATGTTATTTTTATATGCTATTTATAACAAAATAATAGAGGTTTTTAAAAAAATACCCAAAAAGAATAATTTTAAAAAAGTAAAAAAAAACTCACAAGCTCATAACATGAAATAACAAAAATATCATTCGGTCACACACGCATGAGAAAACCAAGAAAGAAAGAACATGAAAGATGAAGAAGGAATAAATTTTGTAAGAGGAAATAAAAAAATTGCAAACAAAAATAACTAGAGTACGAATAACAAAAAGTAATAATATAAATAAATTAATAATATAAAGAGAAAAGGAATAAATTGCAAAGAAGAAGAAGGAAGTGAAGTAAAAAATCTCAAAAATATTGAAAAAGAAAATAAATGGTGAATTTGAAGTTTATAAAAAGAAATGATGGCTTTTATGAGTTGTTTTTTGGTACAAGTCGTAAATATTTTTGGATTTTTTATATTCATGTAAATTAACTGAAGTAATATTTATTGATTTAATTTTCTTTAAAAGCAAATATTTATTTGTATTTGAATTTGAATACTTTTTTAAAGAAACAATCTAAATTCATTATTGATAAAATGAACGGTTAAATAACGCTAGTGTTTATTTAAGTTGATCTAGATTTGCAATGGCTCGAGATATAGATCAATTTTGAGGATAATACCTTTGTTCTCTTTCTTGTGGCTGAATTGTCTCTTACAGCTTGTCATAGAAATCAAATTGAACTTTTTTTTCTAACGAAAGTTTATTGAAAAATTTAAAATCTCCCTTTTTAGATTAGATTTCTTTATTGTTATTTTTATATCTTTCATAGATTATAGGTTTAAAAACTTTTTTCTATCTCTAAGCTTTTTTAAAGAAAACATTTTAGTCAATAAATTTTGATAGTCAACAATTTCATCCACATAAGGGAGGGTAGTTGGGCCTTGCGTATTAGCCTCGGGAGCCCAATTTCTGCACAGGCACACTTCCAAGCCCAATAACTCACCTAAGATATAATTAGGCTATCAGGTAACTCTATTGTAAAAGGCAACAAAGAAGAAAGATGTAGGCCAACTATATCTATACGTACATCATTCATCGTATCGATTTCTCTTCTAAAAGTCGTATGTATTCTTTTATTAAGAAAATATAAATTCATCGTTGATATCACATGAAGGTCAAATACATTTTTCATGTCCATATTTTCGTATCAATATAAAATTTTATAACAACGTAGTTTTTACGATAAAAAAAATTCATATAAAATTTGGTATCGTTTTTTATTAGGTGAGAATACAGTCTCCGTAGTTAATAGAAACATTTGCTTCCCGATTAGTTTATTGCTACGTAAGTAAGAAAATTCATTACATGTTAATGATATATTTTAAATAGAAAGTAAACCATTGCAAATTTAAAGTATTAAAGTTCTAGTACTAAATTAGAACAAAAGTTTTAAATTTATATTATTATAAAAGTTTAGAACTGAAAGTGCTTATAACCTCAAACTGTTCATGATTTCGAAGTGATGCTTTGACGTCTGCTTTTTCCTTATGCTTTGACGTCTGCTTTTTCAAAACATTTTATTATATATTATTATCACTTTTTACACTCAGTTTTGGAAACATATTTAAATATTAAGTTTTTTCCTCTAAATTTTATTATTACATTGAACTAATTTGATTTTTAAAAAATTAACTTTTTAGTAATTAAATTTAAAATTTATTTAAAATATATGTATTAAAATTAGTTAGATATATAAAAGTAAACGGTAGACTAAAATTAAACAGAACTTAAAAGAATAAAGATTAAAATGACATTTTAACTTATTTTCTTTTGATACAGTTATTTAATTCTATGAGTTGTTATTTTGTTCAAAATATTCTAACAGGTCGAAACCTCTAGACACGAAGCATCGATTCTTTTAATTTTTCTTATTTAACTTTATAGAAAGCATTGATTCTTTTAATTTGAAAACTATTTTAAATAATGAAATTGTTTAAAATATTTACAAATACAGTAAAATATCAACGTGTAACAGTGATAGATTCTAATATAAATGTTTATCATAACAGATGATGATGTTTTACTGTGTTTGTAAGTTTTTTTTTTTGTTGTTTATTTTAGTATATTTAAAAATGACTGTAAAACTAAAGAATAATATATATTGGAAAGGAATATTAATTTTATTGACTTTTTCTTTGAATAATATTTGTTAACACAAAATTTCAACGAAAGCAATTTGATTTGTGAAAATGTGTGCTTTAATTTTACTTTTATTGAGAATAAGCAATTTTTTTTTTTTTGTTAAGAACTAGTTAGCTTCTAATTTTTCTCTTCTAAAGTATAAATTATAATATTTAAGTTTATTAATCTTTTTGAATGTTCGATCTTTAGATTTGTTGATCTTCTAATAAGATTGACTTTGAACTTGTTGGTTTTCTTAAATGATCGATATTTGAACTTGTGGATGAAATAGAATATAAATGTTTGAAGGTGATTGAAGGAGTGCTATGTTAATACATTTTTTTTCTAAATTATACCTTAATGGGATGGTTGAATGGGAATCTATATGACTAAAATCTTTGAGTAAATGCCAAGCAACAAGTGACCTCCTCTATTGGGAGTTTTGGGGGAGCTTCGTATGGATTAAGACATTGATTTTGGACTTCCACTTGCTCAAATGATTCAAATTTTGCTTTTATATAGAGTATACATAATTGATACATTGTGATATTTAATTGGACTAGTTTAGATATTGTCAAATGTATATAACAAAAGATGTTTTGATTTGCCAAATTATTATAGTTATTTAATTTCATTTAATTTGAAGATCTGTGTAAATTTTTGATCATGTAATCTTTAATTTATTTATTGATCATTTAACTTACTGATCTTGTAATGCGTGAGAAATTTCACGAGTAAGAACCTTTAGAAAAAGTATTATTTAGAAAACTATTTTGATTTAAACTCTTAAAAAAAGGTTTTCAAAATGTTATTTTAGTTGGTTGTGAAATGCTGTTTTTAATTTTCAAAATAAATTTTATATAAACTCAAACCCTTGAAAATGTATGTAAACATAACCAAAGTTTACAAAGGATTCTTTGTTTTCCAAATAAATATGCCATTTTTTTGTTAGAGGACAAATATCAATTTACACATTAATATTTACACAATTGAATAAATATTGTATCAATTTAAATTATAAACTTTAGACTTGTATCAATTTAAATTTTGAATTTTTATAAGCGTGTCAATTTAAACTTCGAACTTACATGATTGTATCAATTTAATATCAATTTATTGGATACACTTATGAGAGTTGGGGTTTAAAGAGTTGGGGTTTAAATTGATATATTTATGTAAGTACAAAATTTAATTTGATATATTTGTGAAAGTTTGAAGTTTAAATTGATACAACTATTAGTTTGATGTTTAAATTGATAAGCCTTAAAACTTATGGTTTAAATTGATACAATTATTAGTTAATGGTCTAAATTGATACAATCCTCTTAGTTCAACGAACACAAACGTCCACATACAACAAAGTAAAATAATCTAAACCCCGCACATTCTTTCTCTCTCAAATTATGGATCATTTTAATGTTCCTATAATCCAACAAAATGAATAAGCTATGATGATACAAAATTAATGAATTTAACTTCTTAATCGATTAGTTTTCATTTATCAATTCTAAGTCACAACACTGTATGTTTAAACTTACACTTTATTTTATCCAACATTTTTTAGAAAGAGTCCTTGATTCTTTTTATCTTGATGGTAAATTCAACCATAGGAAGAAAAAAGACATAAAATGAAATTTTTTATGCTATCAAATCCTTATTTTTTTTATAATCTCATCATTCATTTTATTGACGCGATTGTTACTCTAATTTGTCAACTAAATAATATGTAAATTTACATCAACTAAATAATAGGGACGAGGGACGTGCCCTTAAATAGATAAACGAATCTTTTTTTTTTTTGAAAAATGAGCTGATTGGCTCTGATACCATTTAGGGACGAGGAACGTGTCCTTAAATAGATAAACGAATCTCCTGCTGAGATATCATTTATCCATCCAGGTTAATACACGTGTTGTCAAATTGATTACAAAATAGAAAGATTTAAAGAGTAGCCGACAGGACAAGACCCCTGACTGACATAATATCTCTTTGGAATCTTTCTTTTTGAAAAGTAAAGATTACGATAAGATTTGGGTGGGACAGGACCCCAACTTATCCTTATCTTCTCGTAATAATTAAAAACGACAAAAACTTTAAAGAAAAGCAGAATTATTACAAACTGATAAAATTAAAGAAAGCGATAAGAATGTCAGCACTACCTTCATCTTCTTTTGATGATTTCTTCTTTCTGGTTTGATGATGTCGCCAAGTTTTGTCTGAATGGCCAGGATTGCCCTTACCATGCGACTGCTGTTGATCCAGCGGCAAGAGAATACATCCAGGGTCTTACTCTCGGCTACCCCACCTTTCACTGCCCAAGCATCCTCTCTTCTTTGGATCGGTTGGTCGCGGTAAAGATTCCTATCCGAAATCAATCCGTTGCTGCTAACCGTAGTGGCCTGAATCTTAACCGCAGTGGCTTGGTCATTTTCGTTGTTTCAGGAAAAAATTCTTCAGATATTTCCTAACTACATCATCCCTCCTTTAATCGGAAATCATAAAATTGACGATTATGAAATACAGACTGGATTTACTGGACTTTAATTTATTTATTTTTTTAATTTTTTAATTCCTATTCTTTATCCTGGTTGGAAATCCAAATAGGGATCTAAAATATCGTAACCTTCATACGGATCGTAATCCAGTTCGATATCATTGATAGAAGAATTAGAAGAGATGCCTTCATCTTCCTCTTTTTCTTCTTCTTTATCTTTGTCATCCGAAATTGTGTGGATGACCGTTTCGATAACCGCCTGGAGGTCTGTGTTAGACTTGGCTCCAGCAATTGAGGTCATGATTGAGTTCTTTAAGAGAAGAAATTGATCTTCTTCTTCCCTCAAAAGATGTAGATTTTGTTTGAACCATTTTTCCAATTGATTCTTGTTGAGATGGGTATGGTCGTAATGATCCCACCATTTGATTTTTAAGATTTTTCCAAGAATCTTAAATTTTGATCTGGATGTTAGCTGGTGGCTCCAGCAAAATACCCAGGATACTTAAAAATATAAGGAGAATCTAAACGTCGGTGAGATGGCAGACGAATAGATGCTAATTGAGAATTGGTGGTATACTTCTTGGACGTGAACTGGGAAAATTTCCGAAGTTAGTCCAAAGTAGCTCCACCACTTTTAAAACCAGTTTGGAAAGTTGTTTTTGTAAGATTTCTTACAAAAAGTAACAAACCAAGAATGGTCTGATGATTCATACCAGAATACTTTGTACCATGCTTCTAGGTAGTCATAGTACGTGTATGCTTGAGGTATGAATGGTTTTGAAAATCTGCGAGGAACTAACATCCCCTGAGGCCAGTGGAAAGGTGTTAGAACCCTGAAGATTTTTAGTTTTGAGTAAACAATTCTGTCCGATTTGTTTCTGTCCGGAACATGAGTTATTTCAGCAGAAGTGGTATTTACTAAAATGAACTCGTAGAATTGTCTTGTCTTTTTAATATCTTCCGGTAGATAGTTGAATCCCTTAGGATATACTTGGGAACAAATATCTTGGACGGAAGGTCCTTCGAATTCTGGTTCGACAATAATATCTTCCAGAATAGTTTTGGTAAGATAACCAGTAACCAGTGGTCTTGGCATAAAGATTGTCGGTTTGACCGTACGGGCATAGGTTGCCTTTTTGTTCTTTGTCACTGTTGAAGAAGATGGGCGAAGCAAAGTTGTTGAGGGATCTGAAGGAGATCCAATTGTTAGATTCCTTGAAGAGGAACCTTGTCTGCGCTTAGAGACCGTTTGGAAATCAAGATCCATGGCGTATTGATCTGCCCGCATCGGGGACGGTGTAGATGTTTGAGTGATAAGGCGTTTGCCCTTAGAAGAGCTTACTCTAAAAGAGCTTGCTGATTGAGATGGGAAAGCCTGTCTATGCTGATTGTTTGGATTGGAAGGTGGAGGCCTCCCTGGTGGCCTTTGGCCAGAGTTCGGCCGCATTAGAAGCGCTTGCTGAGATTTTTGAGAGAGGATTATTGGAGAGATGTTCTCTCGAAAGTTAATCAACAAGACTATTTTCTGTGCCTTTTATAGGCACAATCTTGAAATCAAAACAATATAGGATTGCTTGCCATCTTGCAAAGATTTGTTTCGAGACCAGATTCTTTACATCTTTTTCAAAGATGAATTTACTGGTTTTTGAGTCAGTTCTGACAAGAAAATTCTTGTTGATAAGATCTCCTTGGAACTTTTGAATACAAAGGACTATTGCTAGAACCTCTTTTTTTATGGTGGAATAGTTCTTTTGTGCACTATTCCAGATACCAGAATGAAAATGTACAAGGGACTCCTTGCCGTTTAATTCCTGTTTGAGGCAACCGCCGTAACCTTTGTCAGAGGCATCGGTTTCGACGATCATTTTTGCTTTTTCGTCCACTAGTGAAAGGCATGGTATGCCTTTGGCTAGGGATTTGATTGATTGAACCGCTCGAGTGTGCTCAGCCATCTACGGAGTCGGTTTCTTTTTGAGTCTGTCATAGAGTGGCAGACAAATTATACGGACGTCTTTAATAAAGTCGCCAATATAATTGACGCATCCAAGAAAACGCTGTAGCTGCGTCTTATCTTGAATTTCATTTGGAAACTTATCCATAAAATCTAACGATCTTTGGATAGGTTTGATTATTCCTTGATTAATATCAAATCCTAAGAATCTGATATTAGTTTGGAATATATTAACCTTTGGTTTGGAAACCACAAGGCCATTTGTTTTAATAATATTGATAAACGTATTAATGTGCTTAATATGTTTCTCAATACTTTACGAGAATAGTAAGACGTTATCAATGTAGACAATTGTGAAGTCTTGATATTTATTGAAAATGCCATTCATAATCTTCTGAAACTCCGAAGGAGCATTCTTTATACCAAATGGCATTACGTTCCATTCGTATTGTCCGAAAGGAACATTAAAGGCAGTTTTATACCTGTCTTTTGGGTTAATTTGAATCTGCCAAAATCCAGATTTCAAATCAAATTTTAAAAAGATTTTTGCATTAGCTATTTGCTTCAGCAAATCTTGGCGATTAGGAATTGAATACCTAATCCATTTGAGAACCTTATTCAAAGGTTTATAGTTAATAACCAACCGAGGAACGCCACACTCTTTCTCGACCTGATTGTTAACATAAAATGCCGCACAGGACCATGAGCTTTTTGATGGGCTTATTAAACCTTTCTTTTGGAGATCGTATATCTCTTTAAAGCAGGTATTAATTAAGTCCTTAGACATTTGTATGGGGCTTGCCTTAGTAGGTATTTGGGCCTCATTGAAACCATCAACATATGGTAATTCTACCATATGTTTCTTTCTGGCTCAAAATGCATTGGGCAAATTTGAACAAATCTCAGAACCTATTCTTTTTAGAATAGACTGGATTTTTATTTGAACCGAAGGCCTTTTGATTTCTTCGTTGACTTTCTTTCCTTTGATGTCATCTTGAAGAAATTCAATTTGCCTTTCTTTCTTTGAAATGTGGTTGAGACTTTGGATTATCTCATCCTCTATTGTAGTAAGATATCTTTGAACTACTGGCTTGCAGAATTCAAAGGTAATCTCTTTGTTAAATTTTTGAGAGGATATTCCCTTATCAGAAACTTTGAATGGGTAAATTTGGGTGAGGAAAGGAGTTCCCATTTGGATAATTTGTACTTGATTAATAGAGAATTATTCCCAGCTCCTCTGAGTGATTCTCTAGTTATCTCGAAGTACTTTGAGGGTATTATCCCTTCTTGGATAACATTTTGATCAGCACCTGAATCAATCAAGTCTGTTACTTCTATCTTGAAGTCTTTAACTTTAATAATGACTTTCGTTAGCCATTTCTGATTAGAGACTTTTGTAATAACATTGATTCCACTAGTAGAAGCTTCGCCTATCTCAATGTTATCTCTTGAAATAATCTGCTCTTGGATTGCTACAACAACATTCTCAAGATGAGATATTTGTCTTTTATTTTCCTGGACTTCTTCCTTGAGGATTTTTATTTCCTTCTGAAGATCAGGAACCTTCGCAGGAGCAGCTTGTTCGCTTGCTAATTGATTTAGAACTACCTGAAAACTAAAGTTTACAGGGTCTAATGACTTTTGAATGGGAGTTTCAAGATCTTCCCTAAGTTTCAAAAGTAATTTTCTTCTTAGATCATCATCAATGATTTCGTCGATGATGTCTAAAAGGCTTTTTTGCGTACTTGTTAGGACATTAATGCATCCTAAACAAGGTATTGGTTCTTCAATGTCTGATTCATTTTCAGATTCTGAAGATGCTTCAGTAGATTCCTCAAGTAGGGCATTGAGGATATCTTCTTGATCAGAAGTTGAAGAGTCTTCGCAAGAAGAAAGTTCTTCAGCTTTGATAAAACTAAATAGAGATTGTTTTTCCTTTTCATCAATCTCTATTTTGTTTATTTTTTTGTAGACGGGGCATCTATTAGCATAATGTCCCTTCTTTTTGCATTTGTAGCAAGTAAGACTTTCTTTTGAAAATCTTTTCTTGTTTTTATTTTTGCCGTGGTATTTTCTTTTCCTTCCACGACTGTTTGGGTCTTTCAGAAATCTTTTCTTGTTGTTTTTCTTAGAATGAGATTTCTTCCTGGAAGGACGAGTACTGTCAATGCCGTATTGTTTTGCAAAAGAATCCTAATTCCTTACGGTAATCGGAATCTTTGACTGCTTTGTTAGTATGCTTTTGTTGTTGGCAAATTTCAAGGCATACCTTTTGGATCATGGAATTTATATCCCCGTAGGTAATATCATTCCAATTGATCTCTTGGCCTCCACTATTAATATTCATAGTAGAGTAGAATTATTCCCTGACTTAGCGGGGTAATCCTTCAATGTACTTGTGTTTCCAAATTACTTCCCGGCACGTTGTTAGGTTGTAAAGATGAGCCATAAATGTGTCTTTATACCATTTGAAGTCACTCATTTTAGGACATTTCATTCCTAAAAGAGCTTCTGTTGTTTGGTCACTATATAGGGTTGTTTTTCCTATAAAGTGCTTAATGGCCGTATAAATCAGTGTATTTACTGAGTTTGGCACTTGATTGATAGCAATTTCACCATTAGGCTTCTGCTCTAGTTGATCAATAGTAGCATTCTTAATGGCGCTTCTTTCGTCATCTGTTAGATGATTGTGCCACCAACTTCTAAGATTTCCAGTGAACCCAGAAGTAAGAGTATCCACAATTGTTTCCTGATTCATATTTCGAGCATATGTTGTAGCAGCTACAAACATTTCTTCGAATAAAATCATCATTTGTCCTTCAGAACATCCATCTATTTTCCAAGTTACTATTTTTTTTCATCAAACTGATGGGAGTGAGGCCTTATATCGTCCCATCCTAGGTCAGGAGGAGATGGCCTATTATAATGATTTCTTACCTCATTAGTGAAAAGAGGTAGAATTCTTGAGGATTCTGATTGAATCATATTGATATTCCCAAGGTTGCCAATGTTGGAAGTTCCTGGCTTTTCTTTGGAAATAGAAGTAATTGACAACTTTTGGGTTATTTCTTTCAAAAGTTTTTCTGTGCTAGATTCTCCTATTGGAAGATTAAGAGAACTCGACTGAATTATGGGTCGATTAGGATCCAGCTTTGGCAATCCAGGTCGACTCGGAGGAATAATAGTCTTTCCTGCTTGGTTTGGCTTTTTGTCTTCAACAGATCTTGATAAGGTTGTTAAGATCTTGTTGGAGTAATTGAGTTGTTGTTGGATGTTTTTTATTTCTCTAACACCAACAGTTTTTGTTTTCTCTTCATCTATTGTTTTATAAGGTGAAAAGATAATTGATGCGCTTGGCAGTTTTGGATGAGGAAAAGAAGCTTCTTCTTTCGGAGGATAATCAGAAACTATTTCTTTTCCTGTTGAGGTCTTCCAAGTAATAGGTTTACTAAGTACTTGGATATTTGATGAAGCTATTGCTTTCTCGTATGCTTTTGCCTTTTCATTTACACGAGTAATAAAAGCCTCTTTTGTTAGAAATTTGGGCCTATTAGCCAAATCCTTGTAATGGATGTATTAATCAATATATTTATCATAATAATGATCATACATCTTCATGTCTTCTTTAGATATGGTATTTATCTGATTGTAAACATATTCAGATTCATATCTGTTTGAGTAGGAGACTGAGATTCTTCCGATTTCTCAAAATGAGCTTCTGGAATACGACGATCAAAGTCTACTGCCATTCTCATGGAATTAGATCTAGGCATTGTAGATTCTCGTTTTGCAGAACGGAGTTCTGATACGCTAGATCTTCCACTGTAGATTTCTCTATTTGAAGTTTGATGGTCATGTTCATCCTGAAATTGGATTTCTACATGTCCGTCATTGAATTCAGTGATTTGAGCAGTACTGCTTTGCTTTGTTCTTGGAACAGTAGCATGCTCAATTGACCAGATAGGGTCTCTTGTTAGATCATCCCACTTTAGAAGTTTTGGAATAGTTAGGAAGGATCGTTCCAAGTTAACTTCCATAAGCATGGTATAATCTTTTGGAGATGCACCTAAAGCTTTGGAAGAAGCATTAGTATGCATTAGTTTGTAATATAAGACATACATGATTGAAAAAGGATATGATCCATTTTTCAATTGTAGTCCTTTTGAACGAATATCTAGACAGAGTATGTCATAGATATTTTTATCTTCAAGGGCGACGGTGAATCCAGGTTTACAGGTAAAGTAAACCGGTTCACTGTCTAAATTTGACTGAACGATCCTTAATAAAGAATCAGAGAAGTTCAGATGCCTTTTGTCTCTCAGGGCAATATAGATTGGAATGTTTAGTCCAATCCTGAAGAGAGACTTTATGGCTATTTGAACACATCCTAAGTGCAGGTATCGGAATTCATGCCTGCGACATAGTTCGATGTTTTCGTTTGTAAGAAGACGACATTTCGTAAAGTCTTTGCTTACCGAAATATTTTCTTCTGATATTCTTATGACATCCTTTTCGGCCCTGAATTTCCAGAGAGAGGAAGGAGCATAGATTTCTGTAGTCTCAAGCTTGGGAATAGACCAATTCTGAAGGCTATTCTCAATTTGAGATAATTGATTCTATATCTTACTATATTTAGATAGAGTTTGATTTAAATTCTCAGAGTCGTCTCTGGAATTATTTGAAGAAGAGGTAGAAGAAGTTATTATTATTGGTGGTTTGGGAGAGAGTTTTTTCTTTAATTTGGAGAGCATGAGGAGAGGGAACGAATCCTGGAATTTAGATATTCAATTCTTAATAACATTCTTTTCTCCTTTATCAAGAATAATTAATTCTTCTTTCTTGTTTATTAAATATCAATCGATCTAAATTAATTATCAATTGGTTTAAAGCTTGCAGGTTGACCAATCCATGCTCAAGCTTATAAGAACAAACGAATATTAATTTAGAGAGACAATGAACAAATTGATTGAAGAGTTAATTATAAAGGATAAAGAATTGAAGAATAAAATTAAAAACTAATTACCATCCTTCCCGGATTCAGAATGGAGTTTACTCCACACAGAGAGAAAGAAGAGAGATGAAAGCATCTCTTCTAATTCTTCTATCAATGATATCGAACTGGATTACGATCCGTATGAAGGTTACGATATTTTAGATCCCTATTTGGATTCCCAACCAGGATAAAGAATAGGAATTAAAAAATTTTAAAAAAAAAGTAAATTAAAGTCCAGTAAATCCAGTCTGTATTTCATAATCGTCAATTTTATGATTTTCAATTAAAGGAGGGATGATGTAGTTAGGAAATAACTGAAAAAGATATACGCGATTGTTTGTAAAAGTGATAATAACACATTTCTTAAAAATCAATTTCTATAAATCTTGAATTTATGTAGTCCTCAATTGCCTCCAAAGAAGTGGTAGATCTAATGTACATTTTTCATCAAAAAGTAATTTGAGGCTACAATATCTCACACCTCCTTATCCTATTTATATCCAAAAGATTCCCAACGATGTAATTCTCATTGTCTTTTGGAATAATTTGATTATGACATTATTGTGTGCATACCCTTCATTCCAATAATAATAATGTTATTTCTATTTTACTAAATTCCTCCCAAATTTGATTAACAGTAATTGAGTAGAAGAAAAATCAAACTTAAAGTCATATATAAATATCATTAAACTAAATTTATACTTTGGCTTTATTATATAATTTTTTACCTATGATTGTGTCCTGGTTTGGTTAAAAATTGATGAGGGATTAAGTTAAGTTTTATTGATTTTTAAATTATTTTCATTTTGAGCCATTTTCTTAATTGAGTGTCTAAACGTGTGTATTAGATATATATTTGGTAACTTGTAAATATCATACAATATTTACCTTAAATAGAGTATTGTGATTAATCATTTTATTGGAAGGCATCATATAACACTCTTACATTAGAAAGGTAAAGATTTATGACAGATAAAAGTACTTGCAATAATAATAATAATTCTCATACTACATATGATAAAGAGTTATCTTGTTCTTTAATCTAAAACATAATTATTAGTTTTTATATTTTTAATTACTATTAACAATGAAACTCATTATTACTTTGAAATTTTGAATTTTTAAAATATTAACAAAAAAACAGATTATCCATCAAATAAATATGAGGTATGAAAATGTGAATATTCAAAAGAAGAAGAGAAACAAATGACAACTAATATGTTGAAGATGAAGTTAAATAGGGTTGAAATGTGAAAGAAAAAGACAAGAATAGTTATATAATGGTGAATAGGGTACAAATCAACATTAAGTTAAAAGAAAGCAAAAGTAGAAATGATTAATGAAAGATATAAGAGAGAAAGAAAGAATATTCGATTGAAAGAAAAAGAAGGCCCCACCTATAATTTATACTTTATAATTTAGAAGTAGAAGATTCGATCCCATTTTTAAATAATATATAAAAATGCCGTATGATTGGCGAAAGGCATAATAAAATTAAAATAATTAATAAATAAATAGATAGATGCCAAAACTTTGATGAATGTATAAAGTGTTGTTACCTGCATGCCCGAAACCTCCTCTGCATAATACAATCTTCTTCCTTTCCAATTCATTATATCGCTTTCCAGTTTTCCCCGTTCTTTTTTTCTTTTCTTTTCTTTTTGCTTCACAACTTAATCAAACCCACAATTTCAATTTTACTCATTTTTTTTTCCATTTGATCCTCATCCTCAATCTCAATTTTGTCCAGATTTTTCCTCCCCAATTTTCATTTCTTCTTCTTCTTCTTCACTCTCTTCTCTTCACACCCACGACACGATCCTTATCTTCTGCATTTCATTTACTTGGTAAGAACTCACCCTTTTCTTGTTTTTCTTTTTTAATTCCTTTTCCCATCTTTTACTTCCTCTGCATTTGTTATCTTTTTTGTCGTTTGATGATTTAAGTATTGGGCGTGTTTCTCTTGGGTTACTATGTTTTGTTTTTGGCAGTTTCTTGGGGTTTTGAGGATGCGGGTGTGTTTGGTTTTGTGTGTTTTTTAATGGGTTTTGTTTATTTTTGGTGACTGCATTGTTGAATTCTGTTTTTTGTGGCTTTTAATTAATGATTAGAATCAAAACCTTTGTAAGTGTGTTGATTATTGAAGTTGTAAGATGGTTTTGCTCCAGGGATTGTTGCATTTCTATTATTTTGTTTTGCTTGATGTATAGAGAGTTGTGTACTCTTGTGTAAATGGAATCTTCACGACTTGGAATTTGAAGTACAAAAGTATGTTTGGCTTGGCTATTAGAATGTTTTCTTTCCATTATCGA
>JBBPDI010000005.1:18787681-18800057 GCA_037974545.1 Cucumis variabilis | reverse complement strand
AGCCAAAAAGCTGAACTTGCCACCATCTCAACAAGCATGCCCACGAGTGACTTCCTTGATCGAATCAAGGAAGGGATGAAAATGACTCACTAGCCAAGAATTTACTCAAGTTAGCCAAGGAGCTAGAGAAAAAGAAGGCGCTTTTAGTAAAACATCGGTACCCTCCTAACAATTGGCAATCGACTATTTGTGCCAAGGTGGGGGCTATTACACAAAGGCATCCTAAGGTAGTGTCATGATTCTCTTGGGCTGGTCACATAGGTATGAATCGAACTCTTGCTCTAGTTCATGACAAATATTATTGGTCAAGAATGCAAGATGACATTAAAGCGTATGTCAAGACTTGTCTAATATGCCAACAAGATAAAGGAAAACAACAGCTTCCTGCTGGCTTACTTGAACCTCTACCTATTGTCGAGAAACCTTGGGACAGTGTCACAATGGACTTCATTGTTACATTGCCTAAATCCCAAGGATTCAAAAGCATTATGGTAGTTGTGGACAGATTCAGTATAAATATGCAACATTCATACACTGTCCACCTGATGTAAAGGTTGATAATGCAGCTCAGTTTTTCTTCAAGAACATAGTGAAATTGTGGGAGATGCCTAAAAGTATCATAAGTGACTGAGATCCCCTCTTCACTTGCAAGTTTTGGCAAAAGCTTTTCGAATTAGTAGGGACAAATCTGAACTTCTCTACCAGCTTCCATCCTCAAAGTGACGGCCAAACCAAAAGGGTAAATGCTTTTCTAGAGCATTATTTGAGGCACTATGTCATTGTGCATTAAAAATATTGGGCAACTCTTCTAGATGTAGCTTAATACAATCTTCAACGAAGCTAGGCTATGGGAAAGAGTCATTTTGAAATAATAATGAACCAGTAGCCCAATACACCAGGTGCATTAATCAACCCTTACGAAGGCCTTAATCCTTCTGATTACAAGTTTGCAAAATAATGGCATGAGAAATGTAACATCTCAAGGGCATACCTCGAGAAAGCAACTAAAAAAATGAAAAAATAGGTCGATAAAAAGTGAAGGCCTAAAGAATAATACAAAGCTCGAGATAAAGTAATGGTAAAACTGCTACTGAATTAATTCAAGTCCCTACGTAGAGTACACCAAGGGTTGGTACGGAGATACAAAGGCTCATTCTCTATCATAGAAAGAGTGGGTAAAGTGGCTTATAGATTGGAGCTACCTCCAAAACATAAGATCCATAATATCTTCCACGTGAGTATGTTAAAATCCTTCCACGAAGACAAAAAGGATCCTAGCCAAAGTAAGTCCTCTCAAGCACCAACCGAGGTGGTAACAGAATTTGACAAGAAGATAAAAGAAATTTTGGCTGAGAGGAAGATATGACAATGGAGAGTTCTGAATTACAACAAATATATGGTAGTGTGGGAAGGTATATGCCAAAAAGGTGAAGCAAGTTGGAAATGAGAAGATACACTCTGGCAATTCCGAAACGAGAATAAAAAGTTTATAGGGAGCAAATGGGGATGTTGCGAAATTAAGTGGGTAAGGGTGTCATGCCCAAAAAATGACTCCTAAAAGTTTTTGAAAGTTAAGGTTCCTTAGCATAGCCCAAGAGGAGCCAAAGAAGTCTTACACAGTCCAAAAGCCCAAGGGTAAAGTAAAAGGCCACGTCAAGGCCATGTTACCTCTTTAAGCACAGAGCCGCAACTCGTGTCATGCGTGTCTCGGTCATACTTGTCTAGGGCGTGTTTGTCTATGGCCGTACGCCCAAATATCCCTAATTTATCTTATCTGTATGTCTTGTATTTAGTTTAGATAGTTTCTTTCCATTTTAAGTCATAAAGCTTGGAAGTGACGTTTTGACATTTTCATAGTCAATGTTCAAAGAGCTGTAAATGTTCAAAGTGTACTATAGGGAAGGCATAATAGTTGAATCCCCGCCCAAGCATTGTCCACTCTTTGCAACAAAACCTTTTCCCTTGCAACTGACAGTCTTCAATGCACATTGGAACGTCGATTTCAATGTATTTCTTTCTTTCTTGCATTTTATAAACAATTTTTTCAAGAACACTAAGGAAAGTTACATCATACGTTGAATTTGTCCGTGACTTTTGGATTTTGATCAACTGACTTATCCATCGAGTGAGAACAAGTACCGCACAATTGACCATCCCAAGTTTGAAAGGCTACGATTGTGACAAATGGTATCCGAGCCAAATTGGCTAATAGTAGTTAAGACAGAAAGATGTCGACTGTAAAACAGACGGGTAAAACCCACGATGAACGATTGGTGGGGCTCAAAGAGCAGATGCTTTACTTGGTGGAAGTTCCTGATTCCATCCGGAGTTTTGAAAACGCCTTGAGAAAATTTCCAAGAAAGCTGATGGCATTGATGAGGTGTTCGATCGTCTCGACGGATTACCCATACAAGAGTGGCTGTCAGAGTTGATACTATAAAATCAAATTGTAAAAATGGGAAACGTCACCTACGAGCGTGGGGACAGTTCGTTGGACTCTGCTATCCAAATGGAAGAACTAGTTATTGAGCTAGATAACTCACACAAGAATATGTTAAAAATGATAAACGACATGACAGAGGATTTTTTAGTTACCCTCGATGTTGTTAAGGAATGAGATCGCAGAGGTGAACACGATGGTGAACCTCATAATGCGAGCAATAGCAAACCAGCTCCGACAGGAGGAGCAATTTTACTTAGTAAAATAAAAATTCCTGAACTTCTGCCCTTCTATGGTGCAAGAGACAAAGGCATTAGAAAACTTCATCTTTGATATTGAGCAATACTTCAAGACCACGACTTCTGTTATAGAAGAAGCCAAAGTGACATTGGTGACCATACATCGGTCTAAAGATGCGAAGTTATGGTGGAGGTGTCGGTATGTTGATATTTAGGAAGGCTGTTACACGATAGACACCTGAGATAATTTAAAGAAAGAACTTTGCTCACAATTTTTCTCCAAGAATGTCAAAATTCTGGCTCGACGGAAACTATGTGAGTTAAAACACAATGGAACCATTCAGGAGTATGTGAAACAATTCATGGGGCTGATGTTAGACATATCTGATATGACTGAAAATGAAAAAATCTTCTGTTTTGTTGAAGGGCTGAAGTCGTGGGCAAGGACTAAGCTATATGAGCATAGGATTTAAGACCTCACGTTAGCCTATGTAGTGGTTGAATGCTTGTTCGATATGTCTAGTGATTCTCAAGATACGAGATGTCACAAAAGTTCTTCACTTGGAAGAAATAGAAGTAGCCGACTGAATTTTCCCAAAGCTGCTGGTGGCGACAGACATCCTGGTGAAAATCACAAGCCTTCCCAACCCAACATGAGAAACTCCTAGCTAGGACACAATAATCTGAATACATCAAATCGTCCTCTCATTTGCTACATATGTAATGGGAAACATCAGACTAAGGAATGTTCGAATAAATTGGTCTTCTATGCCTTTCAGGCCTCTTTAGACTCAGATTGAGGTGACAAGTTGAGTCAACTAGAAAGGGAAGTTGATCAAGCAGAGGAAGTTGAGAATCCTATAGTGAGGGCCATGAGATTCTTGTAGTCTCTCCAAAAGAAAGTGGGGGAGACAAGTAGACATGCAAAAGGAGGTCTAATGTATGTTGACACCTAGGTCAACCAGAAGCAAGCAAAGAGCACTATGGTTGACTCTGGTGCAACTCATAATTTCATAACAGTGGCAGAAGCCACACGACTGAACCTTTATTGGAAGAAGGATACAAAAAGATTGGAGGTCATGAATTCTACAATTTTACCCGTCATCAGATTAGTGAAACAAAAGGTGATATAGTTGGGAGATGAAGCGGTCCTATAAACTTCATGGTTGTAGGTATAGATGACTTTGATGTAGTACTCGAAATGGAATTCCTCCTTGAACATCAAGTGATCCTAATGCCTTCAGCCAAATGTCTAGTGGTCACTGGGTCTACCTCTACCATTGTGCAAACAGACCTTTGCTGACCCAAAAAATTGAGAATAATTTTGGCCATGCAATTGAGAGAGGGCCTCACTCGAGAAGAAACAATGTTCATGGACATTTTGCCTGGATCATCCAATAGACAGGGGAAGATACTTCGAAAAGACATAAGGTGTGTCGTAAAGAAATATTGTGATGAGATGCTTGATAGCCTGCCCCTGTCAAAATTGCCTACAGAGAATGCTCGTCGTATGGCACCACCAGAGTTAACTGAACTTCAGAGACAGTTTAAGGGATTGTTGAGTGCAGGATTTGTTAGATCTGCAAAAGCTCCATATGAAGCATAAGTCTTTTTACGAGAAGAAGAGAATAGAAATTTACGATCGTGTGTTGACAATCGTGTCTTTAGACAAGCCCTAAGAGACAGGCCAATTCTTGGGTCCGTGGATGCGATCCAAGCTGTTGAAGTTCATAAAGATGCGTCAAATTATACGTTAGATGGTGTTCTCGTACAAAATAGACACTCCATCACATCTATGAGTCGGAAGTTGAGTACCACATGAAAGAGTTATATGGTGCTTGAGAAAGAAACGCTTTTCATGGTACTGTTTGAGGGATTAGAGACAGTATTCACGGGGATCTACTTATGTCAGAGAGACAAACAACATTGTTACCAACCACTTTAGTACTCAATCGAAACTCATTTTGAGTCAAGTCATGTGGCAGAGAGACCTGCCTGAATTTAATTTTGGGTTAGAACATAGGAATGGAGCGAGTAACCAGGCAGCTGATGCCCTTAGTTAGAGAAATGATCATGCGATTCTACGCATGTTGGCTAGTATACAGGCATGTCAAGTTGATGACCCAATGCAGAACGCGTTGAAACAATCCTGGCAGAAAAACTCTATCGCTCAAGATGGTATGAGTTTGGTTAAGGCTGATAAGACAAAACAAAAGAATGAGGTTCAGTTGTTGAAGGTAACCAAATTTTATGTTAACACTATGATGACTTCGCCAATTGGTAGAAATCCATTTGAGATTGTTTGTGGCAGATAACCTGTATTGTCTTGCTTTCTTGATCCCTTCTATACTGATAAGACTCCTCAGACTCGCAACATTACAAAGAAGTGGAAGCAAAATCTGACGTCGCTCGGGCCTGTCTAGAAAAAGCCTCGAAGCGACTGAAAAAGTGGGCAGATAAGAAGCGTCGCCCCCTAGAATTTCGTGCAGAAGATCAGGTCCTTGTTAAACTAGGACCTAAATAAACCTAATTCTGAAGATAGAAAGACCGTCACCTTGTGAGAAGATACGAGGGACTAACAGAAGTGGAAGATATCCTTACTAAGAGTGTGAGAAAAGGTAGAAGACCACGAGGAGGGTACATGAGTTCCTAGTGAAGTGGAAGAACCTTATCATGGAAGAAATAAGTTGAAGACATATTGAAGACCTCATAGTGTGAAAGCAGAAGACCGAAAAAATCTAGCTTTGCCAGTCGACGGGGACGTTAACTATTTAAGTGAGGGAGAATGTCATGCTCATACTTGTCCAGGGTGTGTTTGCCTATGGTCGTATGCCTAAATACTCCCAATTTATCTTATCTTTATGTCTTGTATTTAGTTTAAATAGTTTCTTTCCATTTTAAGTCATAAAGCTTGGGAGTCACGTTTCGGTATTTTCATATGCAAGCCTATCAGAGTTGAAAATGTTCAAAATGTACTACAGGGGAGGCATAGTAATTGAATCCCCACCCAAACATTGTCAACTCTTTGTAGCACTTTTTGCAAGCAAACATTTTCCCTTGCAACTGACAGTCTTCAATGCATATTGAAACGCCAATTTCAATATATTTCTTTCTTTTTCGCATTTTATAAACAATTTTCTCAAGAACGCAAAGGAAGGATACATCATACGTTGACTTTGTTCGTGACTTTTGGATTTTGATTGATTGACTTGTTAATCAAGTTAGAACAAGTGTTGCACAATCGTCCATCCCAAATTTGAAAGACTACGATTGTAAAAATACACATGCGACTCTGGCAATGCATGGGCGCATGAGAGGGAGACAGACAGGCACTTGAGCACGCAACATTCGCGCGTGCACCCAAAGTAGACATGTGCACATGCAATAGACAAATGTGCACTGCAGAAGCACATGCACTCCATGGTGTGCGCCTAAAGGACTCAGGAAACCTTTGAAAGGCACAACGATGTGCAAGACATGTTTGAAAGCCTCTAGAACCTCCCAGGACACTCGGTAAGCCCTCTATGTCAGCAAGGCAGTGTCATGACAACCCGAGAAGTCTCTAGAATGGTGTTCGTCCTTGTAAAGTGATTTAATTGTTTAATATCGACGTAGAACCTCTATAAATATCCTAAAGGGATCTCAATTGTAATCATCCTTGAGAATTCTCAATAAAGCACTTGTGTACGTATTCATTCAAACTCTCTTAGCACTTTGCCTACATTATTGTTTTACTATCATTATTATTATTTTAAATAATATTTTTTTGAACTTAACTTTGCATACTTAACTTTGTGTTTCATATCATATTAGATTAGAAGGGTATAATAATTTTTACATTAAACTATGTATGCTTTTAGTTCCAAAAGCATTTAAATCATTAGTTACGAGAGAACAATTAATATAAAAGAAAACATTCATATGACATATCAAGATTGTTATCAATTAGTTTAAAATAATTTGTAATGAGACTACAATTAGTAATATTTTCAATCAAATAACAACCAATATCAAATAGCAATATTATACAACAATTGGTAGCATTAATAATTATCATCATCAAATTGTAATCAAACCACAATCAGTATCATTAATATGACGTATAGAATTAGATAATAATTAGACAACAATTTGTATAACTGATAAGTCATTTAATCAAACAATTGTTAGATGACAGTTGGTATCTTTGACAATTAGTATAAGATAATATTTAGACAACAATCAATATCATCGATAACTCGCATTTATTACAATCAATATTAAATAATAGTCGATATCATTATTAATTAGATAACAATAAGAGAATAGACAAACAATAATTAAATGGAAATTGATATAATTAGCAATCACATGGTAATCAAATAACAATCACATAAGGGATAATTTTAATTATTTAATAAGTATAAATTATAATTAATGAGTTTTCTATACTTATAGGCCGGCTTTTTGGATAAAAGAGGTGATTTTGAAATAAAATTGAAAAAAAAAATAGGTAGTTTTAAGAGTTGTCAAGAAGAATAGCAAATTATGAGTTTTACTTTGGGAAAATACCAAAAATAATTTTAAATTATTAAAATAGCAAAACATAAAAATTAGAAAAATAAATAAATGAAACAATCCCTCAAATGCCCCTATCCAATATGAAACATACAATTGTTCATCTAAACCCAAAATACACTGTAATTGAAATAATATATGCTACATAAAAATTCTCCCAAACATATAAATATTAGAAAAGTTGCCACTAGTGAACATGTTCATCTTCATCTTCCTCTTCTCCTTATTGACAATTTTCAGGATTTTGATTCAATTTTAAAAAACACGGAAGAGAGCCATGGTTCAATCAGCTCCGACAAGAAATCATGAAACCCAACGAAAATTCTTTGAGTCAAAATCTCTCAAACTTTCCCAGATTGAACAACGCAGTGATGATATTCGACAAGAATCACCCATTTCTTCTTCAATTCATCAAAGAATTCGCCACAACATTTGACGGAAACAAATGAGGACACAATAGACTTTTTCTTCAATTCTTCTCTCACTGTGTTTGTCTCTTGTCGGCTGCCTCCCTCTCTCAATCTCCTTCTTTTCTTTTATCTAATAAAACCTATAAGAAGAAGATTCAAATAATTGTAAAAATGTCATTAAGACATAATTAAATTCTAAAATTTAAATTCAAATTGTTATTAAAAATATATATTAAAAATTTAAATTTAAACTGTTATTAAAAATATATATTAAAATTTATTTAATAAATTTTTTAAAATATAACAAATTTGAAAATCTTGTATATATATTTGTCATTATTATAGGGGAGGTTGTTGTAATCTTGTCTAGCAACAAAATTGCAAATTTAGTACCAAATTTGAATGTTGTTTTCAATTAGGATCTTAAATAAACCATTAGTTTTAATTTTAATTTATTATTATGTTAAATGAACAATTTTATGGAAGAATTGTTAAATACATAATTATAGGAGAAAATACAATCTTAATTTGAAGTTGTTATTATATCAAATGACATTGATATAATACAGGCAATAATTGTTACATGCATAATTATAGGGAGGATACAATGTTAATATGAGATTGTTATTATATTAAATGCAGAATTTGAGGGAAGGATACAATTTTAAATACAAATTTTGGAGATCTTCCAACTAGACTTTTAAAATAAAATGATAAAATAAATATTTATTATTATATATAATCCGAAAACAATGAAGGATAAATATGAAAAATTATGTATTTATATGATATAATAAAATGTTACTAAGAATTAACCAAACCTTAAGAAATATACTATGAATAAATTATATTATCAATCATTATATGAAACTTTCTGTATTTGTATAATATAATAAAATGTTACTCATAATTAACCAAAACTCAAAACATACAATAAAGGAATTATATTATCAATCATTTTATGAATAGCAAGAAAAGTATGAATTAAATAACTATTATTATAGATATATTAATAAAAATAAATTGTTAATTATTTGATTTGAAGCCTACAAATCCGAAAATTTGGTATAAATTGAAGGCTTTATATCTAAGAGATGGTTAAATGAGATCAATCCCAAAAATAAATATTTATTTAATATTTTTATAAAACTAAACAATATGCAAATACACTGTATTCGTAATTCTGTGCTATATTCCATTATTTTACTTTTCACAAACACATTGTATGTGAAAAAAAGTGAGTTTCAATCTCTAAAGAGGTAAAATCGGTTAAAAAAATTATCAAAAAATATCTCTTTTCTAAAAATCAACATGTTTTTGGGATTTGTTATTTTTTCAAATTGTTATCTATTATTTTATCACTTTCACGTTTATCTTTAGTTTTAAAACTATTTAAGAAATGAGTTTTTTTTTTCTTCTTCTTGGAGTGCATCTTATTTTTATTACTTTTTTAAATTTCACCTAAAATGGTGGAATCTAACCGTTTTTTTTTCCTTTTTAATTTCACTTAATTTTTTTTTATAATTTCACCTAAAATGGTGGAAACCCACATAAGCTTTTCTCTCTTTGCTTAATGATTTTTCTTTTTTCTTTTTCTTTTTCCTTTTTTTTCTATTCTTTATGATTTTTTCACTATCATTCTTTATTACTTACTTTGTTAAGTTTTTCGTAAATTCAATTTACTTAATGTTATTTAATGATTACATACTTAATAATTTTTTGTAATAATTTATTATTTCTAACTTTTTTTAATAAAAACATTTTTTGTATTTTTATAACCAGTTTCACAATTTCTTCTTTGATTGTAATATGTTTTTCTTCAAAATCTATATAATAACAACGTTTATAATAATTTGATTCATGCATTATGAACATGGTTATTGGTTAGTTTTTTAATATTTTAATTAAATTTAAATTTTATGTATTTGGATCAATCTTTTTAAAAACGGTGGCAATTTAAGAATAAGTATGAACTTGATACATCAAAAATAAGAAAAGAAAGAAAAACATATATATTAATTACATAAATTTTAAAAAGATCATTCCCTAAACCCTAAATTATTCAACAAAATTATTAATATTATAAATATTATTATGTAGATATCCATAACCTACATTATGTTACTAATCTTCCTATAACTCTCCCTTTATTCCATGTTGTAACATTCATCCCATTAAATTCTATAGTGTAACATATACTATGGGATGTCGTATAAATAGAAGTATGTGGTGCCTTTGTAAGACACACCACAATTGTTCTCTACTTTCTCCATTCCCTATTTTTTTTCTTTGGTTGTTTCATTCTCCTTATTTAGCTTCTTTGTTCTTGTTTTATAATAATTAATTTTCAAATATATTGTAATATTGTTCATTTATTTCTTCCAAATTGAAGAAATTGTAGTATTCATATTTGTTGTTATTTATAAAATGTAACGCTATATTGTAAAAATATATATTTTTACTGTAAAAAATGTCCTTAATTTTTTTTAGAAAATTTTAAAAGATATGATTATAGTTAGTTTTGGAGGAAAATGTTAAAATTTTGTTTAAAAAATACTCATATAAACTATTGAAAAGTTTGATAGGAACCTTTAAATTAAAAGAAAAAACTCTCATTAATCTAATTTTTATACCAAAATTTTAAGTTAAAACCATAATTTTAAATCTTAATCGGTATGTCGATATTCCTATCAATCTTTTCACATTTTCATGGATTCGGTCTTGATAGAAGAAGTTAATCGATATTTTTATTACATCTAAAAAAGTACAACAAAAGAAAAGAAAAAAACAAACAAACAAACATTAAAATAACACAAAGTAATAGATATATTTAACTGTAAAATAATAAAATATTACTTTATTCAAGACGAAGCCACATGGGCAAATTGACAAAAGTGGTTTTTGACTTGGTTTAAAATCCATCCACCTTGGGATATATTTGGACCATTCAACGTTTATTTTACAAGAGATTGCCATTTTGGGTATTCGTTTTGCAACTCTTTTACAATTGCATGACAAAATGTAAATGAAATTGCTTTGATATCTTCGATCTACCAATTAGCTATTAAGTTAATAGCTTGCAGATAATCTGATTCAACGATTAAGTTTGGACAGGAATGAATTGTTGAACATTCGATTCCATCTTTGATTGTAAAAAAAATCATTAATGGTTAAAACTTTGATATATCCATCAACATTAATACTTTAAATTATTAAAGTGTTCGAAATAATTTTGTTTTCTTAAAACATATTAAAACAATAATCAGTCAAACAAAAAAATCTCACATTGATAGATTTGTCATACTTTAGTCCAATACATTTTTTATTTGACAATTTAACTATGTGTTAATTACAACAATAACTATAGAGATTGGTTGCGTCTGTAATCTATCATTGTGTACTAATGGTCAAATAGAATTAAGACTATGATTTTAACTTAAAATTTAGACTTTTATTTTGGTTGACGATAATATTGTTATACTGGTGTAAATTTGGATCAATAAGAGTATTTATGAAACTTTTCAGATAATTTAAGAATATTTTTGAAATAAAAATTTTACCAGTTTCCATCTAAAATAAGAATAGTTTTAATCATTTTTAAAAATTTAAGAATATTCTTTAAAATTTTGAAAGTTTATTGAATATTTTTACACAAACTAGAAAGTTTATGCTCATCTTTTTTTGTAATTTAATTAAAATTTAAATAGAGCAAAGAGAATTATATAAATGTTGCTTTATCTTTGTAAATAATTTTAATATTTTGCTATCATTATAATATTTGCTATTTTAATTTTTATCCATGGACTTTGGTATTTAATTTATGTTGCCCTAAACGGTTAGAAAATGATTTGCTCGTCATAAAACATATATGATAAGTTACAAGTAGAACAATAAATAATAATAAATAGACTATAATTAAAATTAGAAATTTTGCCATTTGTTTTTTTTTTCCAAAGAATTACTCTTATAATTCAATATTTTAATACTCTTAAACTCCTAACTTCACTTTCAAACATGAAAAATACTTATTCCAAAACTTTATTGACAAAATATTTACACTAACTAGAGTAAATATTTTGTGACAGAAAAAATTCCTTAAAAAAGAAGTAAAATTAATTCAGTCATATATCAACTAAACGACAACCCTTAGGTGAAGTTGAATGCTTTAAGTTATTGGGATTATAGGTTTTAACTGTAATCAATATTCATACTCTCGGTACAATTTACTTTCATTGCAAACCAAAGTGAAGTTAACTCATTTATTTGGCAAGACTTGATTCGATCCCTCATCCTTGTTATTGTTGTTATTAAAAAAACGGACATAATTTAATCTCAATTTTAACCTTGAAAAGTTCATCTCAATTTTATTTCACCCATCGAAAAAGGCAAATGAACCAAAAAAGGGAAGGGGTGGGACGTGAACTCAGACCAAGCTAGGCTAAAAGAAGTTGATTATAGAAGAACATCCATTTCACCTCATTGCCTAAAACTGTCAAGTACAGAACAAGAATCCGAGATTCAAGTGCTTTTGTGTTATGAGCAATGGCGATTTCCACAAATTCCTAGTCGAACAAAAACATTGTTTACCGAATAAAACCCGTTCTTTTTCTTTTTCTTTCTCTTTCTCTGGGGTGGTGGTGTCTTTGGCTTTATGGGGGAGGGGAGGTTGAAACTAAAGGTAGTACCCACACTAGTCACAGCTCAACCTTACATGCCGAGATGCAGCAGAG